>CAIGRN010029496.1:0-41000 GCA_903798345.1 Fraxinus anomala
ATAACGGACTCGCATGTCCAAAATAAATTAAGAGCTCGCAGGCCCATAAAACAACAAGAATAAAACTAACCATTCAACACATCCACATGATAGAATCCATAATCATCCACTAATAAAACATTTATCATATAAATGCTTTTCAATATAATATCTAATATTATATGCAAATATGTTTCAAATTTCTTGCAATTTTGGCCGTCTAAACTAATTCAGACAAATGGATAGAAATAATTAATTAATCATATTAATCAATCAATTTAATTAATGGATTTATTTAATTAAAATCAATTTTTCATTAAATATCAAATTAGAGTACAATTATAGGATTTAATTATTTAATTAAAATTAGATTTTAATTAAACGTCAAATTAAAGTTCAACTCTAATTCCAAAATTTTAGGGCAAAACAATTTAATTAAAATCAAATTCTAATTAAATATCAAATTAGAGTTCAACTCTAACTTCAAGAATATATTAGGGTTGACAATTAATTAAAATCAAAATTTAACTAAATACGAAATTAGAGTCCTAAATTAAATTGAATTAATGTTTTAATTTAGGGTAAAACTCCTAAATAAATAAATTTCAATTTATGATCAAAATTTAATATTTGAGTTAAAATCCAATTTTAACTATAATATAAAAGTCGTTAATTTTAAATAAAATTTTAATTTGGGTCAAAATTGATAATATAGGCCAAACCCCTTTTAAAATCAATTTTAAATTCTTATTCAAAATTGTCATCAAAACCACCATTGTAAAATTGCATTACGACCCTAGTTTAAAATGATAGGCAAACCCTTTCAATTTCAGAAATTGCAAAATAGGCCCATCTATTAAAATTTGCAAATTGAACCCAGAAATTAAATTGTAAGCGAGGGCTTACAATTTTCCAAATTGCATCAGAGGCCCCCGTCTCCAATCCAACAAATTCGAAAACTCTAAAATTCCTTCTTTCTCTACTGTTGCTGCGTTTGCAGTTGTGGCTCGCCACATGTCGCGCCGCAGGTGGCGCAGCCGTGAGCAATTGCAGAAATGTCGAACGCTGCTACTTTGCAATTGTCGACGCCATGTTTCAGCAGCGAAGCGAACAGCGGTGCAAACGCTTGCCCAAGGGTCCACCGCGCTTCTTGCAGCCACAGCTACTTTCCCACATTTCGATCCAATTTTTAGTTGTTAGAAACAAGAAATCAACAATCAACTTTTGATTATTCCCAAGATTCAGGATAAAATATAAACAATCAACTTTTGATTATTCAAACATGCAAAATAATTTATAACAAGTAAAAAGTAGGCTATGATACCACTGTTAAAAATTAACTTAATCATGCACATCGGGAAAAAAATAATATTAATTCCACTAAAGATTTTCTTTGTATTTAGAAAAAAAATTGAGATATGGATTATACATTTTGTAGAATCTACAAATTTCTTTGTTGATCTTGGAACACGAACAATCACGATTTGCATTCCATGGTTTTTCAATTGTCCAACTTCTAATGGGAATCCACATAGAGAACAAAATGAGAGAATTAGAGTTTTTCTTTTCTTCTATTAGCAAGAATATAAAACAAGTTATGTTTTTCTAAAACCCTAATAGCTTATCAATATAAGTCCAAGTGAGTTTGGTTAGTCTTTTAAACTTAACTCTGTTCAATATTTAATCAATTCAATTAATTAAATTTGATCTATGAATTAATTAATTCAATTAATTAATTTGAGTTTATTAATAAGCAACTCAATTAATTAATTGTCCAACACTTGTTAATTAATTGGTTGGTAAATCTTATTCTTCTAATTCTTTTTTTTTTTTTTTGTAACTCATTAGGTTCTCGATCACGATACATAATGACATAAATTATTATTTTGATCTAATCAAAATCGATAAATTAAAATATTCATTTTTAATTTATCACAATTTACATCTATTGTCCCAAATTAACATCTAGCAATGTGTCGGACAATACATGTAATGGAAAATGTCACATGGTATGGCAAATCAAATTTGTTCATTTACCGTGAAACTATAATTCATTCGTCAACATGATCTAATCAATTACGAGATATATGGATATGTGTCAATCTCGATTATTAATCACATTTTTCATCCAACTATTAAGTTAATATAAATCAAAAACTCTTTTCGACTTATGAGCACACATTTTTCAACGATTTCGATATCAACTTAATTGAATGAAATGTATGTCACAATCTCTTACTATCTAAGAGTTACGAATCCCTATTGATCATTCATAACCTTCATATAATTCTTAACATGCCCGAATGATACCGTATTAATGATCATCGGCAGAACAACATCCAATTACCAAAATTTGAATCTACAAATTACAATTTGTATCTTACAATTACAATTTTGTAAATAACAAATTACCAAAATTTGAATCTACGAATTCTAATATTTAATTTATTAGAATATTAATTCAATTAAATAATAGATCTTACCATAAATAAAATGATTCAATTATATTAAAAGTGTTTATGTTCAAAATCGATTGGATCTGGGCATAACACTTACACAATTTCTGTTTTTTTTTTTAAATTATTTGTTTTCTATCGTAAATTGGAATATTATGTCTTTGTCATTTGCATACTGAAATTGATTATGTTTTTATGGTTGAAATTATTATTTGGAATACATTAGCATTTATTTATTTGTTAAATTTTTTGTTAAATAATCACGAAAAAAATACTTTTTTAAATGAAAATCTCCATTTTCGAGCGGAGAGTAAAATATTGGTGAAATGAGTGTTGAGAGAAAAAGATGTTGAAAAAAACATTTAACTTAATTTTTGTCCCAACAACAAAGAATGTTTGGTTCCACTACTGAGTTTGAGTACAAATGCAATACATATACACCCTTTTTAATCGACAAACAAGTAGAAAAGACAATCATCTACATTCGTCAACGTTGACAAGTTTTAAAACTTTTCATAATTCTCTAAACATCTCGGGCAAAAAGTTATTATCAAAGTAGTATCGAAGTTCTTCAAAAAATATTATGTCAAAACTGGCTGTTGAATTGGAACACTCTTCAGCGAAGTCAATGATTCTATATGATTGCACAAATTCTATCAGTTTCGAGACAAAAATACAAAAATCAAGTCATAAAAATAATATGACTAATAACCATAGAACAAAGGAAAACGCTTCTCCAAAACTTAGCATAAGTAGTACGAACTAGTTAAAATTCTTTATCATCAACAGTGGATAGGGTCACTCGAAAAGCATAAACTTGCGTAGTACGTAGACACTAATATAACTATGCTCCAACAAGATGCCACAATGAACAAAAAGATAAAGAGAAATATCCATAGAATTGAAAGATACTATTATTACAAAATTGTCAATATACAACACAAACAATTCTACAATGGGTTATTTGAATGGCTAGTTAAACAGTTTGAAGAATCAATATAAATAGATTAATGCAAGAATATACCTCAAAAACATCACTGGCAGAGGAGATCGCAAAACAGTAGGTACTGCCTGCAAATCCCAATAATTTTCCATTGTATTATGACAAACCTTGCACTTCAAATAAGTTTCACATGTTGCTGTTACAGTCAACCAAAGCTTATGATTACTACCCTCCCCTCCAAATCGGGTCCATAACCACCACTATCACCCTCTCCATCTTTGAAACCATCTGTTGTTGTTGCACCTGCCAAAATCCACAAGCTGCTCCGCCAGCCATTCCAAATCTCCCAAATCAAGAATTATCCCTCCATCTTAATCCTACCCTTGACCACACAGTCCAATTCCTTTTTTTTTTTTTTTTTCATGTATAATTGATTCTTATTAGATTGAAAATCTTTCTCAACCGAAATTGCGCGAACATTTCTCAAAAGGCCTTTGATTCCCTTAGGCCTTTTGCTGAGATATTTTTTTATTTTTATTTTTTAGGATATTGTTTTTATATATCATCAATTTCAATAGCTTTGTACAATATTCTATACTTTCTCACTTCGTACGTCTTAAGGGTGTCAACACATTTAGTACGGATTACACGCCTTTGATATATAAAGTTGTATCCCCCATCAAAAAAAATATTAATAATAAATAAAGTGGGATGATTTTCCAAAATATTGTTGTATTGTTAACAATGTTTAGGTTGAGTACTGGTTACCTCAATTAACAAGTATAGATACTTGTAATGTTTAACATTTTTTAGGTTTAGTAGTGATACAAAATTTTGAAGTATGAATATCCTTTACTTTTAACATTTACCCAAAAGTATGGGATATCTATAATTAAAAGTAAAAATGAGAATGAAATGTAAGTAATAGAAATAGTGAGTTTCGAGTTAATCGTTCCCACAAGGAATAAGGTTTAAAATTTAGGTCAATAGTTATTATGACATTCGAGTGAATAATAACACCGAAAGAGTGATTTTGTGGTTGTTTATATTACTTTTAATCTATACTAATAAAATAAGTATATTGTGGTTTTAATAAATGTGAATGCTTGTATTGGTTTCATGACCCTATTTCCATCTATTTCAATTATCAATTAATAATATAGTTAATTTCATGCATTTTTTACAATCGATAATGCTAATATATTAAATTTTATTTTCTAATATACACCAATCTATGATTAACACGACCCGATCATATTTCTAGTCCGAATTCATATGAAAATTATGTATTTAGTTTAGATTATTTATATGATTACACATGTCATAAATATTATTCTTAATACTTATTATCTATGTGTTGATTTTTTCGCGTTATAAAATTTAACCACACATTTCCTAACAATATATTATTTCAAAATATATTTTTTTTATTTGACAAAAATGTGGCTTAATAATTATAATAGAAAATTATATTTTTTAGCCCCTGTTTGAGTCACATTTTCATTTTCATTCTCATTTTTAACCACACATTCTTTAATAAAATAATATTTTTCATCATCAATAACTTTTTTTTCTTTTTTAACTACATATTCATCATCATATCACAAAAAATGCATTCTTTCCATTTCAATGTACATCAAATTATTTCAAAATACATTATTTTAAAATTCATTTTCAACCACACATTTTTAATAAAATAAATTTTTTCATCAAATTAATAATCTTTTCATATTTTTTAATCACATATTCCTCGTCGTATCGTTTTTAAAAATACATTCTTTTCTCCATCATTTCCATCAGGTCAACAACCATCTTAAACTTAACTCGATAATTTCGTATTAAACCCAGATAATTTTTGGAGCCCTTTTTCACCAAATTCAGCAGAAAAGATTTCTTTTTCAATTTCTGTCCAAACCCCAAGATCTTTTCAATCGCATTCACTGATTTTATCTTTGTTATCTAGAGACGAAATATTTCTCTTTGGATTGTAGGATTGAGGATAGATATGAGCTGGAGAAGGGTGGGAAAGGCAGCACAGGCGGTGGCAGCGCATGCTTTGCTTTTCAGTTTCACGGTTTCGCTTGTTCTAAAGCTCGATCATACCGTTTCCTACTCTTGGTGGTCTGATTTTCTTTACCCAATTCTTGTTTTACTATTTTTAATTTATTCATGTGTTTTTTATATAATATTTTGAGAAAAGACTTGTTGATTTGCTATGAATTTTTGTTAATTGGTATTTGATTTTAGGAATTCCGGTGGGGAGAAGATTTCCCTTTTGTAATATTTCTCGTTGCGAAATTGGCAAGGGGGTGATGAAATTGGGGAAACGAGTCTTGGAAGATAAAAATACGGCACGACTGCAGGAACTCCGTAGGGAATGAGTGATAGATTGCATGCATATATTTTTCGTATTCTTTAGAGGGTATGTTTCCAAAACACGGGAACCATGCGAAATAATTCTACGTCATCCTGATCCATGAAATGCCGCATTCGTTTGAGTTTAGGGTTTGTATCATAATTCTACTACCGTGTTTTTTTTTGGGGGGAAAATTATGTGGAGAAGAAACATCACTATCTTAATAAATAAGTAGAAACAAATTCAGGGTATTAATTTTTGAGTTGTGGAAGACGCAAAGGTCACACATTTAGAATGCATAAATATAGTATCTTACTATTTATTCATTCAAAATGTACGAGTCCCGATCCCTGTTCTCATTACTGAATATCTACCCCAACATATGCTAACAAGTTGGAGCACATGGTAATTCGAAGGACTAATTTTTGTTTATTTAGTTAAAGTATAAAGTGAACAATGCTTGATGAGGTAGTTAATTTGGGAGAAGCCAGAAAACATGGGATCATTTCCTGCTTCATAGAGAGACTTTTTGGTTAAGATAATAAAAAAGAAAAAAAAAGAAAGAGTAACTTTTTGGACATTTGGCGAAGTTTATCCAATATGTTGGAGTAATGCTATTTATCACTGGTGGTGATTAGCAGTGATTAATGTGTCGGTGGATGACTGTCACATTGTCCAATGAATAAAAATACGTCCCAACTTCATTGGACAATGTGGTAGTGGTCCCAGTGTCACGTTGGCCGGTGAATTCTGAGACTAATACTAGGGGATAGGGGCTCAATTCATGCTAAAATAACAATAGAAAATCCTGAACTGAAGAGCATAGAGAAAAACTATTAAAATCTAAAAAGTAAAACACACTTTGACTCCTAAGTATGAATTTTAACAATCGAGATTTAAGCAGTTTATTGTAAAAGTACAACAGAAAAAATCCCTGAGGATCAGGGATTTTGTGACATCAGCATAAACACCTTGTGATTTGCTCCAAACCCCGCCACATATAAAGTGCCAAGCCCTAATTTTGAGCATTTACATCAGAGGATGGTGGAGATGGTTGTAGCAAGAGGATCTCTGTTTGTGGTGGATATGGTTTAGGCAACGTATTGATTACTCATCTGAAAGAAAGAAATGCAGAATTGATTTTATTTGTATTGCTGATGTTTGTTAACATCAATTTTTCATGGTATATTGGCAATTGTAGATCCCCAAAATCCTATGCTTCATCTTCCTATTATAGGTATCTAATTGAAATTTTGTTACGCTCTACATGTACTCCCGCGCCAAGCAGATTATACACATCATTTTGATAGTTTTTCAATGTCAATACATGATTTGAGGTCATCCTCAATGATGATCTTAAAAACATCTAAGATATCTTCACTTTTGTTTATGACATGTCTCATTCTATTTCTTTAATATGCAGGATTGTTTTCTTTCCACTCTGGCTATTTCATGCTGTTGTTGCCCGAGGAAGATTCTCTCTACCCGCTCCCTCTGTTCCTCATGATCGCCATGTATGCCAATATTACTTCTTATATTATTGGAATGACATTTTCCATACGAACTTTGCTAGTCCGGTGGAACTTGCATCTCCATACCAACACGTTGAGCGTCGAACATGCATCATGATAGTTTTTATATATTTATTTGGTTATTAATTTATGTATTTTTCTCAAACATTTGTGGTTAGTGGGCACCATGCCATGCGGTTGTTGCTGCGCCGTTTCTTGTTGCATTTGAACTGCTTCTTTGTATATATCTCGAGAGCGCATATGGTAAGGAAGCAAAACCCTTCAATAATTTTTGGTACTATTAGGGAATTGAATTTTAACTTTCTTTTTGTCCTTTTTTATTGTCTTCCTTATGAATCATGTTTCTATCATTTTGCACAAAAAGAGAAGATATTTTTACCTTTGTGGTCGTAGTCTACTTTCCTCTTCCTCATTCATAAGTTGTGATATGTTGGTCATATGCTGATTTAATTGTTTTAGCCTTTTAGGACGAAATGCCATTCCTTTCATGTCATAGAATTTTTTGGCGATTGTTATTGGTTTTACAATTTATTAATTTGTTTCCATGATGCAGTCAATCACTCTGCTGCAGTGAACTTGAAAATTGTCTTCCTTCCATTGTTGGCATTTGAGGTTATTGTCCTCATTGACAATTTTAGGTACACTATCCATTTGACTGTCCATATTTCAGTCTTCTCTTCACATGATTTTTTTTTTTCTCAGCATGTGCAAGTTCTAGTAATTAATAACTATTAGACATGCATGTCATGGATTTTCATTGATACACCAAAATACTGTTTGTAGTTCATATTTACTGAAGCAAGTTGTTTCTCTAATAAAAATACCACTGTGAAAAAGAAAATTGAAATACTTCAGCCTTTTGAACAAGGCATATATTTTAGTGGGAAAATTTTCATAATTTGATTGTCATGGAATACTTTGCTTATACCTTACATATTTCCTATTGATGAAACAGAATGTGCAAGGCTTTATTACCTGGAGATAATGAAAGCATGAGTGATGAGGCAATATGGGAAACTCTTCCTGTAAGTTTTTTGATTTAACAGTAATAATAAAATATGCCCAACCTAATTCCTACTCTGTGCTTAAAAGTTGTTCAGTAGTTCTGATGGCTGCACTTCTATTATTGCATTCTGCAAGTTTAGCTGGTGAACCGGATTCTAGTGGTTACTTTATTGTGTGTCACAAAACAAGTTTAAAATTTTTTCTTGTGACGTGGACAATGTGATTTTGGAGATTCAAATTAATTATTGATTTTGCAATGAATACTTCTAGATTTTCATTTCAGTTTGCTTGGTTTTCAAAATTGCTTTACTAATGACAATTTCATTGTAATTAGCACTTCTGGGTGGCGATCTCCATGATTTTCTTTCTTGCAGCTACAGTGTTCACTGTCCTGAAGCTGTGTGGTATGACTCTCTCTCTCTCTCTCTCTCTCTCTCTCTCTCTCTCTCTCTTTTTGCTCTATGCATGTGTTTCTCATATGATTCACTTGCCATAAAAGATAAAGAAAACAAGAAAAATTTACATGCCATAAATCTGTAATTATTATAATTATCAGTTCTGCTGCTGCTTATTGCTATAATCTTCTGTTATGTACTACATTCCCTCGTCTTGTTATTTGTTTCGATACAACCTTATCACAGATAGCATTTTCAGAGTTCATATCCTTTCAGTAATGCTATATCTCCTTTTGAATCAAAGGTGGTCCCTAATTATTTTGGTATATATAATACGAAGTCCTTGTTTATATTACCCTGAGATCCTTATTATAAGTTTCTCTAAATCAATAAAGACTATATGCAATTATTTTCCATTAACCCCCAGACTAGGCAAATGACTTCTGATGTAAATGTTCCTGGAATGAAATCAAACTGGTTCTCTATGCTCAGTAGTTGGGCGATCCTTCGTGGTTGGTGCAGCTAAGGGAAACATATGGCATTTTTTGAGGTTCTGATCTTTTATCTAAATAAAATTCAATAGTTAGGCAGCCCCTAAATCCATTGCCCAATGTTGCCTTCATTACTGAATAGACAGGAAGTAAACTAATGAATGGCCTCATTCATTGCATTCATTATGATGTTTTTCTTTCTAAGTTTGAAGGAATGCAAATATGAGAGCTCTAATTCTGGAAAATGCATGGTTTTCCATTTTTATCCCATGCTTTATCTTTGATAAACAAAATATAAGATAATTGGACAAACAATCTAACACAACTTGCATCCTAAGTTCTTTAACCTGTGTTTTCTGTCCAGGAATGAACGAGGAAGGTGTTGTTCATTGTTTGTGCTGCTGTTGTTTGCTTTGGAGTTGTCGGTATTTTCATCCTTCAATTAAGCATTCCAAAGACTCAAAAACTCTTTGGTCAAAGAGGAGAAATATAGCTGTAGTATAGCATCAATTCGATTATTGAGTGCAAATAGGGATGTGAGAGGGGGTGTGGGAAATTGCTAATACTATGGGAACAATATGGAGTGAGGCTCTGAAAGGTATAATGGAAAAAAAAAAAAAGATTCCTTTAAACACTGTGTGGACAAAGAATGCTCAAACATGTGTGGTGATTTCATTATTGAGAAAATTGATGTTCAAAGGGTGGTCAAAAGTAATTGGAAATTTATGTTGAAAGCTATTTATGATCTGGATGGGAGGAAAGAGTATTGTTGAGTAAACATTTGGATACTATTTTTCCTAGGAGATTTCATTAACTATACACATGAAGGGGGGGAGAGAGAGAGAGAGAGAGAGACAATAACTCAACCAAGCCTTCTGATCACAGTTGGAAAATTTAACATGAACTGAAAGAGCTAAAAACGTTTGTTAACTTTTATGTGACTTCTCTGGGTAATGAAGAGAGAACAAAGGGAGAAATGGAAATCGAATTTAGGGCAAATAATGTTATTGGCAGTCTCTGTGTGTGTGTTATACGCTTTGGATATATAGACAATAGGAATGGGTTTTTTTTCTTTTTCTTTTTGGATTTTTATGAAAGATCTCAATTATGGGTTGCGTCACCAAGGCACACATCTCTTCTAACATCATAAAAGAGTTCCAGGTTACAGATTTAATATCTAGTGATGTGTACTGCTTGCTTTGGGAGAGCATATGCTCTTTTATTCCTAATGAATTTTTATCACGTTCCCCAGTTCTCAAACCCAAGACCTCTACCTCATGAGAGATTTAAATGGAATCCTGCACCTTTTTTTTGTATTCATGTGTAATCCGTTTTGGGAGAGCCTAAGCGTATCTCATTCCTTATGGCTTTCTATCACTTTCTCTAAGATTCGAACCTAAGACTTCTGTCTTATGAGAGACTTAAGTTGAATTTTGCTACAAATTGGACAATACGATTTGTCTTCTATGCCCATGGTATTATATCACATACTCCATGATTTAAATTCAAGACCTCTGCCTTATGTTAAATTTAAGTTAGATTTTGGTACCAATTGAGCTACGTGATAGAAAGCTCTAAGAGATAAGATGGAGTTAGGTCTTCTAAAGTGGATAGTATGTATAATATAACGATTTGGGCACAGAGGTCCTAGTTGTTACACCATCAGATATGGGAGGTGTTCCATCTAATATCTCTCTTGGGTTTTGAGTTTAAATAATTTCTTTGTGCCTGGTGGTAGTAGGACAATTGCCCTCAAGAAGGTGCATGTTTCAAGCAGCTACCTTAGACGAAGAAGGAAGCTCTATTATCATTAGTGCTTGATTATTATATTACCAATATCATCATAGTTCATTGTGAGGTAGCTAACGATTTAAATTTTGTCTGTATGTAATGGTGATATGATTACGTTCTTCGTTAAAGACATTATTTGGTTGGAATTTATGGGAAAAGAAAATTTTTTTATTGTCATTGTGAGGAAGCTGACGATTTAAATTTTGTCTGTATGTGATGGTGATTTGATCATGTTCTTCGTGAAAGACATTGTTTGGTTGGAATTTATGGGAAAAGAAGAAAATTTTATTGTAGCTCCGCTATACCCTTTGGTGGTATTTATGTTCAAAGGAGGAAATGAATGGCTTTTGAGGGCGTGGGGATGTCGCCAATGGGGCTCAACATATTATAACGCATTTGATTATCAAACGAGCTTTGAGTAAAAAAAAAAAAAAAATGTACTTCGAATTTACAGCTGCTTTCTATATGAAAATTATTGTGTAAAATTCTGTGTGGTGAATTGTGGGATATTGGCACAGGGAAAAATACAGTAGTTGAGGCATAGTATAATTGTGATAAAAATCTTGTTTATCTAGTTTGATAAAAATTGAATTTATAGAAATAAATCACAAGATGACACGTGTCCTACCAAAAGATTTCAATCCCAACATGTGATAATGACCACTTTTGATTTTAAAAATAATTATAAGAAATATTCATCTCACTTCCATTCTACACGTGACCATCTCTCATGAAATTTCAATTTGATATAACATAAATAAATTATAATTTTCTTTAAACTTCAATATCTTGAGATCTTCTTATCCGAATTAACTTTTTCTCGAGCCTATTTTCATGATTAAAAACGAGCTATCTAACGAGACCCATATTGATATGCTTTTCGCCGTTTTAACAATATCTAAGTATTTAGCCCAAAATTTGAAGTTAATGCATATATCACTCTAGTTCCTCAACTTTCAAAATAATAAAATATAATATAATATAATTTTATTCTAAATTTTCGGGGTGTTACATCAAGTCCTCCTCAATTTGTGTTTCTGAACACTTCAAATTCCATTTCATCTACAATAAGATTTCATTGTATAAGCAGTGAGCTGGTGTTGAGTTTTTTTAAGGTTTTAATTTGGTTTATTAGACTTTTGTAGTCCTCTGAACTATCCATTCAAGTTCTTGCTTGAATTCTTAATTTCTCGTAAATATAACTTTATTCTTGATTTCCAATTTCCTATATTTTTTAATTTGTTAGGTGACATTGTTGCCCTTGGCTGGTGGGACTTGTTCATAAATTATGGGTACTATTCCTGACCTTGAATAGTCTTTTACCTTCACCCTTCTTTTTTTCGGCAGCAATGCTAACATTTGGCTTATTTTGTTTTTCTATAGTATTGCAGAGTGCTTTGCATTTCTTGTCTGTACAAAATGGTCTAATCCAGTGATTCATAGAAATTCTCTTACAAGGGAAGCAAGTTCATCATCAACTGCTATTAGATATCTTGACTGGAACAGTGGCTTGGTGGTATCTTTAGAGGATCAATCTCGGAATAGAATGTGCGGCCTGCAAGACATTGGTGGCCACATTATGAAAATTCCAATCATTGGTTTTCAAGTCCTCCTTTGTATGCACCTTGAGGTATCAATTAGATGTGTTGACACCATGGCTAACTGGTCAGTGAACAGTGTCTCCTTTTGGAAATTTTTAACAACTAAGTCACAAATGGTTTTGAATCAGGGAACACCACCAGGTGCTAGACACATTCCTCTTCCAATTCTCTTTTCTCCTATTTTTGTACTGCAAGCAGCTGGGCTCATGTTTGCTGCATCAAGATTAGTAGAGAAAATTGTTCTTTTACTACAAAGTGAAGCTGGCAGAGGAAGATATTTTACTTACTCTTCAAGAGTCCGTGATTGCTTTGCTTTCTTGCACCATGGCTCCAGGTAATGTCTAAAGATAGGCTATTAGGTAGAAGGTCAAGCCTGATGCAGTAGATATTGGGATAATTTACTTATTATCTAATTCAGGTTTTGGTTGGAGTACCTTGCACTAATTTTTCATATTTGTGAATTTTTAATCAGGCTGCTTGGCTGGTGGTCATTAGATGAAGCAAGTCGAGAAGAACAGGCACGCCTCTTCCATGACGGTGTCTCAGGGTAAAATATCTTAAGCCATGCAATATCTGTAGACATCGCTGCTGGAAGTCTGTTTATGATCAAATGTTGAGTTATTAAGAAATCACGTCTCATAAATGAAAGTAGCTATAATAAGATTAAAATGAGTGTAGCTAAAATGAGATTAAAATGGTGCAGATATGGTAGAAATAAGAATAGAGAGAATTAGAAATGAGCATATCTTCTCAATTGGTTTGGTGGCATCCATTGTAAATTGTGGGAGACTTGTTTTGAGATAGTTTGGGCACATCCAGTGACGTCCTTTAAATGGCAGCAGTCAGGAAATTTTTGAACTTGAAAATGATAAACCTAGAGGTAGCGGGTGATCTAAAATCACATAAAACGATGTAATTCGAAAGGATTCTAGCATTTGTGGTTTAACTTTGGACTTGATAGAGCAAAGTGGGAAAAGGGGGATCATTCAAGTATTCTGTGACCTTATTGCCAGGATATGGTAACCTTCTAGTATTTTGTGATTTTATTGCCACTATACTGTGTCCGTGAAGAGACATCCTTAACCACAAAGGGAAAACAATGAGCCAGTAAAATCTGAATTTGAACAAAAACAAATTCAGTCACAAAGAGAAAGCTATGAGGCTGCAAAATTTATAATGAATAAAATCTTAACCAATCTATTTTGGGGGTGGTTTTCTAATCTTTTTGGTGGGAACCATAGCGTTTAAGAGAAGCTACCATGATAAGTCAGTCATGGAAATCTGTGATCCTAATAAAAGAAGTATGTTCTTGATTCACTTTAATAATGTGCACTTTCTTTATAACAAGTAAATAACGTGGCAAGTGGATTACTGCATTTGTAATGGAAGGTTACATAGCTGCATTTGAGCCCTCATTTTTTAAAAATTCATTTTTCAAAATCATTTTCAGCCACATGTTATCTCAATAAAATAATTTTATCTGTAAATCAAAAACTTTTCCCACCTTTTTAACTACACATTCTCCAAAAATTCACCACCCAAAATTGGGGCTTAAACAAACCCAGGAATAGCAAAAAAACTTGTTTAACCCGATACCGCCCCGAATGTGGAGGGTATTGCCCGACTAATCGGGCAAACAAGGTGGGGACGGGATGGCGGTTGTTGCCCCAAAGCGGGTATGAGAAACATGTCCTCGTCCCGTTTAAAGTTAATTTCAAATTTAAGTATTTTATCAAACTAAAAGAAAAGATTTATTATCATTTTTAAAGAGAAAATGAGTTGTTCTTAACAAATTAGAAAAAAAAAAGTAATAATATTCACTAACTAAAAATTTAAAAAAAGTAAAAAATGAAAAAAATAAAAAAAAAAGTAAATGGGGCGATAAACGGGACAGGGGACTTGTCTCGCCCCGAACATGCCTCGTCCCATTTTAATCGGATATGGGGGCGGGATAAGGTAACAAAAATATTCGATGGGGTATGGGATGAGAATGGCTGATCCTCCCCCGTACCCGTCCCGTTGCCAGGCCATATATATCATGGGAAGTAACTAATTCAACCTATTGCAAAAAGTTGTGCGATGCGAGTTGCTGTGCTTTTTTCTCTCGCATCTTTACAACTATTTAATTTGACTTGAGAAATATTTTTTGATTGCTTTTCTTCCGATCTTAACCTTGATTTAGTTCTTGATTTGTTTTCAATGCCTCGCCTAACAATTAACTTCATTTGTGTTATATCTTGCATCAAATCTTACATGATGCTACAAGTTTAGACGGTTCCATGTGGTAGTTTAGCACAATGATTTACTGTCATATATTATACAGTTATAACACTTTTTGCGGTTATCCACCCGATATAGTGAAGAAAATGCCGAAGAAGGATCTTGCTGAGGAGGTAAATATAATATCTTGCTACATTTATATTTCCATGTAGAACATTATCATCTTATTCCAGCATACTGCAAAGTTATGCATCTCAGTTTCTACATAATTATTTTGTTCGATCCTCTTGTTTTAAGGTTTGGAAACTTCAAGCTGCTCTCGGTGAGCAAATGGAAATTACTAAATTCAACCAACAGGAGTATGAAAGACTTCAACATGTAACCATCTTAGTTTTGACTAATGGTTTCTTACATATTTAATGCTTCGCCCACATCTAATAACGTTTTGTCCATGCCATAGTGAATACTCCTATGATGCTGATGAAACATGTTGTATGCTGTTATTTTATTTATTTTTGGTAAACTTGATTATTTGCTAGAATAGAATTCATTCATCGGTGCAGATTTCTAAATTTCCTTTTTCCAAGTAACGAAAAAAAAAAAAAAAAATTCCAATATTACCTACATTTTTATAGTCAGAGATCATATCTTTATTCCCTACATCTGTTATCAAAGATCTTATTTTTTTATTACCTACATCTTGATAGATACATAGCATATTGAACAACCGTAAAAATTGACTGAACAGAATGTAATGCAGCCTAAAGAAAACTTTTTTCTGATCGGTATTGAATTATTATCAGCTCTAGTTGTTATAAAATGTCCACATTCTTCACATTAGAGGCATAAATTTATTGGTTTTTTTTTTTTTTTTTATCGACTTGAAATTTTGTTTAAATGTTACTATAAATCTACATGTTCATTATGAGGTTGATTTTCCAACTATTTTATCGTAATTCTGTCCAGGAAAAAGTTCTATGTAGAGTCTGTTTCGAGGGAGAGATTAGCCTAGTTCTTCTTCCATGTAGGCACCGCATTCTGTGCAGGTAGGACTAATATGCTAGTTCTCTGCAGCTCATATATATTAGTGCTTTCTTTGTTTGCATACTAATTGGTCTTTAATCTGATGCAGCAACTGCTCTGATAAATGTAAGAAATGCCCGATTTGTCGTGTCTCTATTGAGGAACGCTTATCTGTATATGATGTATAGACAGACTTGTAAACACCCAAGCTGTAATGTATTTGACTGGGTAGACTCCAAAACGCTCACTTTTGGTGAGTTTTGCTTTAATAGAACTAACATTAGCTAACCTTGACGTCACTGGAATACTCTATTTTCTTTCCTTTGGTAAATATATGAGGAAGAAAGCATTTACTATAATTTCTTTGGTTCCAATGGTATTTCTGTTACAAACGCAATGATATCTGGTGTTGAGAGCTTAGAGGGTTGACAAATGGTCGTTATGGCTATTTGTCTCTTGCTCTGGTGTGCTTTTAAAGTTAAAAATTACATTTTTTTTCTAGACGAGGTAAGCAATTGAAATATATATGTTTAGTTTTGGCAACGTAATAGATATACTCTCTCTCTCTCTCTCTCTCTCTCTCTCTCTCTCTCTCTCTAAATAACTAAAATTTGACCTTGCAAATGACCCAACGATTGAAATACTGATTCACCTGTTGAACCACTGATTTGTTCGGATCAACGACCAGGTCAGATATTGATAACTATGCTTTCAAAAGCTCGAATTTTTATAATGGAGGAAAACTATAATAAGCATGTTAAATCTTATCATACTCTTATAAGACCCAAATTCTCTGAAATATTTAATAGGCATGTTAAATTAATATCGTACTCTCACACAAATTCTCAAAAAGATTTAGACAATTCTCACAATGTGTTATAGTCCCTCAACCGGGTTTGCATTTAAGAACAATTTATTCAACACAACTAAATACACCAATCCTTCCAGTAATAGGGCAGTGACAATGTCAGCTCATCGTATTCAACAAATTTTCTTCACCATTCAAATCACTCTATCAAGCAAACCTAAATGTTGGCAGGATAATTCAATTACTCGTATAAACTATAAATATGCTATTTGTACTTTTTGGGGTACACTTTTGTTTACCGACCCAACACAACCCACCCCCTCCCTCACAAGGGGGTCGGGTCCCAATAATTCAATTACTCGTATAGACTATAATTATGCTATTTGTACTTTTTGGGTACACTTTTGTTTACCGACCCAACACAATCCACCCCCTCCCTCACAAGGGGGTCGGGTCCCAAATTGGGACCCGACTCCCTCACTTGGGACCCGACCCCCTTGTGAGGGAGGGGGCGGGGTTTGTGTGGAACCCAACCCCTTGTGATAGAGGGGGTGGGGTCGAGTAAACCAACATGTAGGACAAAAGGTACATGTAGCAAGATTGATAGACTTTAATATATTTAACCAATGTTTGATTTAGCCACTTAAGTCAATGAAATTTAAGTTAAAATTAACAATTAAATTTTAACAATTAATTTTAACTACAGATTTTATGGATCCATAACTTTTATTAATTTTTTTATCATATTTTTTCAACTATTAAAATTTCAAATAATGAGATGCTAAACGGGGGTCTCAATCACAGGAAAAAAAAATCAATGTTTCAAAACTCATTTTCTTAATATATATATTGATGTGTTTCGGTCACATTATTTTGTGTACTTTGAAATAGTAGATTGATGGAGAATGTATGGTTGAAAAAGAAGGAAAAATTATTGATGTGATGAAAAATATTATTTTATTGAAAATGTATGATTAAAAATATGTAGAAAAATGATAATAAAAATTTTAACTGATTCAAACACGTGCATGTATATGAAGCGCATGTATATGAATTATTGGTCGTCTCAAACCGAGACTATAAAGGAGACCCTAATTTTGCTCCAAGAAAATTCATTACAATTTTCAAGTCTTGTGAGAATCAAAACTTTTCAAAATTAGACTCAAAAAGATCCTACAATCCAACTCATACTTACAGCCTAAGACGCACCGACACGGACACGACTTACAGCAGAATCCCACACAAGATCTTTATTTCTTTCTTTTTGTAAATTTCGTCTTCGGGATTGTTCATCCGATTTTGGCTGATTTCAGCTTCTGCATACGTTTACAATTTTGGTAATATTGAACTTTTTTAAAATGTGAGTATGAATTTCAAATATTGTGTGTTTTCTGTTTCATAAACATATGATAATTTGTTGATTCTTGATGCTTTAGTATGGGTTTCCTGAATTTGCCGTGCTTTTCGTGCATTGCTCTCTCTCTCTCTCTCTCTCTCTCTCTCTCTCTCTCTCTCCTCCTCCTCCTCCTTCTTCGTCTTCTTTTTTTTTTTAACATTTTTTCTTTTTGTAACTTCTTGCATTGAGTTGATTCTAACTTCCATTTATTTCGCATGCATGAGGATTCAAACCAACCCTGCACACAAAAGTTTTCCTCGCTTCGGATATATGGTGTCATTTTGATTATTATTTGCAAATTATTGCATTTTTTGGGTTTTCGTTTTATAATAATGAGCTTTCTTCTCCTGAGAAGGCTATGAATCTTGTCGCATTTAGATTATTTTTTGCCAATTGTTGCAGTTCCTTGGGGAACTTTTCTCCTTTTGTGACTCGGGTTTTAATTGGTTAAACGACTTTGCAATTATCAGTTATTGATAAATATCCTGCTATATCTTTAGTTTGACATTGGTGAAAATGGAGTTCATTTGATGGAAGACTGGTGGTTTTGGGCTAGCCGAAAATGAACCGATCTCCTACATTTTCTGTGAAATCAGAACCTGAATTGAAAGTCGATGAAAGATCTTAACAGAAATGGGTCATTGCATTTTGTATCATTAGGTTTGATCTAGAGCAGGGTCAGCTCATTGAGGAGTGTTATCCACCTGGCTGTCTTAGCCAAAGCGAGGAGCTTGAAGTTGCATTTAGTTCGTTTCCAGATTCTGTTTCCCAGCATCACAATCGGTCAAGCATCCATGATTGTATCTTCTTCTTCCGCACTAGGAGAAGGGAAACTTCTCAAGTGTCAAATCTGGCACCGTTGGACATAGTTGAAGTAGATAATAATGAATTATTTCAAAAGCCAGTAAGTCCCCGCGTGTTAAACCAAAGAAGTAGAAATTTCCATTGCTTTCACTCAAAATACTTGTATGGGTTTGTGTTCAATAGGCAGAGACATGACGAGAGGTTAAAACGAGGTGGGGAACAAAAATCAGTGGTAATTCTTTGTCATAGTCCCTACTCTAGTGTATTTAGGCCTCTGTTACAAATCTTGGGCCCTTTGTACTTTGACGTTGGAAAGAAAGCTCTTAATCATATTGCTGCCTATGTATCAAGATGGCCTACTCCTATTCCTGGTCAGCTAATGGAGCTTCCTATTGGAATGCGGTACTTAAAGTGAACTTACCGCCTTCTTACAGCTTGCCATCAGATAGTGGCGTGTTCTTTGAAGACTCTGCTTCCTTCAAATCAGTCTGTTTCACATGGTCTATTTCACAACTCAGATCTTTTTGGCGCATTTAGGGGGCTATTGATGCAGCTCTGGAAGCTGTGGGAACTGTTACTCATTGGAGAGCCCATTCTAATCATAGCACCAACACCTCCACATTGTTGTGAAGCAGTAGCTAGTCTAGTTAGTTAGTTTGCCCCTCTTCTTTGCATCAACGACTTTAGGCATTATTTTACTATTCATGATCCAGAATTTGCACATTTAAACTCTCTTTCGGAGGGGGCTTCATTTCCTCCAATGATTCTGGGTGTTACAAATCTCTTTTTCTTAAAAGAACAGCGTAATATGCCTCACATTGTTTCAGTTGGTAGTCCTGCTTCAAATTCAAGCCGTTTTGCCATGGGTTCCAGGGCTTCAACTGGGAGAAATCCTGCTGGATATGAAGGATTTAATCAGCATCTTTCTTTAAGGAAGTTTGCTCCTGCCAACTTTTTGAATGCTGTGAAGTTAAGGAGAGATGGCCCCTTTGTGTCTGATGACAGAGCACAAAGAAGCCATTTGGCAAATTATGCTGCAGTGACAAAGCCGGATACGTCTATCTTGAATAGGCTTGTTGATGCGGGAATGTCTCCAAGGGCTGAGGAGTCCATGTCAGTTGTTAACAATGATGTACTGTATCGCCATTTTTTGGAGCTCACCACTACTTTCTTGGCCCCTTTTGGCCCATATTTCAGAGCATCTACACCTTCTGAAGGATCATCTCCATTTTCCGATCCCCCTCCTCTTCCTTCATTCAGTACTGCGGAATTCCTAACAAGCTTATAAGCAAGAGGTCCAGGCAAATTTCTACTGAAGAGAATGAGGTCAAATTGGCTGGAGCGATACAGGTAATGATTTTAAATTTCCATCTCTTGTTATATTGATTAGTACGCAAATTGGTTTAGTGCTAAGTGAGTTTCAATGATGAAACATTGAGGATGGAATCCTGTATGCAGAGAAGTGTCTCCTTGCTATATAATTATGTTTATTTGCTGAAGATCAGTGAAGGAAGTACTAGTATCAGGGTGGGTCCTGTGGGCATAAATTTTTGTACTTTGTATGCCTACTTTTAATAATAATATATTTCCAGCCGTAGCTGATGTTTCTTTCAGAAGGGTAGAATTGAATAATTGCTTACATGTTCTATCATTTGATCCCTTCCCAAGTATCCAGAATTAGCGAGAGCTGTTTTCTTAATACTATCAATGACTGTTAAAAAGTTAGATTTCTGTTGAAAGGATGATTGTACCCTTGTTCTCAACTAAAATAGAAAAAAGAGAGAAAAAGTGAAACGAAAAAGCAAAGAGGTTGGATACTCAATAAGAAAAAAAGTCAAGGATGTAGTTGTGAAGGCAATAGGTTGGGATCTTTAATGCAATTTTCTGTTTTAACTATGCCTGGGACAACCAAGACTACTAAACAAGTTTCTATCAGAGTGACCATAAAGTTCTAGCCTATAGCTATTAAACAATAAAGGACATGTTTGCTAGTCTAATCATCTTTCTTATAGAGAGAATATAATTGTCACTTGTAAGACTACTTTGTTGAGTTGCTTCATACCATGAAATGACTCTAGTCTCCCATGCTTGCTTCCCATAATTACATTTTCTGCTCGTTGTGAATATAGTGGTATAGAACTTCACTAAGAACATATTTTCTTCTATTTCTGTCTTCTATGGATACCCTTCCTACCGGAGTTTCTAGAAGTTTATGCAACATTACTAATACACTTCCCTTTCCCTGGTCTTGACATTTTCACCACAAGTCAGGGTTGCAAATTGTTTTTCAACTTGTTTTCACCAAATTACTGACTTTTGCGTGGATATCTAGGGCAACAGAGGGCAGGATATTCCTGCTGCTAAGACATGTTTCCATAATATGCATCTACGTCTGTCCAAAATTGAATCATATCATAATTCCCACCTGATATGGTCACATCAAATGCTAGGGAGAATTCCTAAGGCATTTGTGTCTACCTAAACTCTCTATTCAGTTATCATTAGTTTGTTGCTATTGCTTGAATCCTTGGAAGATCTGGTGGCGTAGGAGCATATAACTTGTTAAAGAATAATTGAAGATTAAGAAAAGAAAGGGGTTCAAGAAGAGAAGAATTGAGGGCAAAGAGAAACCATTCTTTATTCACATAATCAAGGGTTTCTATTACATTGAATAAGTCCCTCTATTTATGGAGCTAAACTAAAAGAGTTAAAAAGGAAACAAAAAAGGAAACAAAATCCTAATAAACTATAATTATATCAAAATATCAAAACCAATTTTATCAAATCTAATTGAAATCAAACTCTATTTTAAACTTCTATTTAAACTATTTTGTGATAGGTAACTTCTATTTAAACTATAAATTTATATCTTTTTATCTTGATCTCCATTATTTCTTCCCGGCTAAGAAAACTCGACTCCGATGAGGTAGACTGAAACTTTATAATCCAAGGAGGTTCGTCTTTTGTCTTGACAACTAAAACTTGATGATCACTTGATGACAATTGAAACTGCAAATCATCCCAATAATATGATTTGATCAAGGGGACGATCACTTCTTTTGACCAAATATTGATAAGGAACTTCAAAAACCAACAACTTATGTAACTCATTCATAAAGTCTTAAACTAGTTGTGCATAATGAGGAGTACAAGGAACTAGAGCGGTAGATTGACATGTAGAAAAAATGATTGCAACATTGAAAGCTCGAGTGAGCCCCAATAAGGAAACAATTTTTCTACATTGAAAATATAACTTTCGTTCAAGTGTGATGTCCAGTCAAAATTATTATCTTTATGTGAATGTTTCAAAAACTTTTTCTTAACATGTTTAGGAAATCGAGTTAATCAGACGCGCAACAAAGAATAATAATCATCGTTAAAGTCTCCTAACCCATATAACACATAAAAAACAAGTTCAAAAAGTTTTATGATTGAAAATAATTTCTCTTCAGCATAGCATGACGTCATATGTCTATAATTAGTAGGCAACAACCTAATATCTATAGGAAAAATATGCAATCGAGCAATGGCCTTGGAAAATAATGTGGCAACCTGGGGAGTATTATGCAGTTGAGGTAATACTAAAATAAAGTCAATATGAAAGTCGTGCAAAAGAGTAGGCATGAGATCTAGGATATATAGAATGTTTGACTTTGGTGGTAATATTATAGGTAATTCCTCAACTATGTTAGTGTTAAGTGTATCGACTATATGTGTGATCACGATAGGGGACATAATACACTGTTCTGGACTCTTAACTTCTGTGTTAAGGGATGAAATAAGTTGAAACATATATACCAACTTGTAGTCTTTGTAATTGTTAGGGACTAAGATGTAAATTTCCTTTTCTAATCCTTGTATATAGTTTGGTAAATATCAATGTAAAAGGTTAAGTTTTTCTCTCCAAATATCGACTTGGTATCAGAGCAGTGGTGGTCCAAACCCTAGCCGGATCTGATTTCGTCTTTGTCCCGGTTACCCAACCGTCGGAGACGTTTTTTTCGGCTCAGATTCCACCTCGCGAGCCTGTCTTCTCGCAAATCCGTCAACCCGTAACCTCACGACAGCTTCCTGCGCAGCTTTCGTCTTCGTCACCTCGGCGCAGCTCCCACACCATCGACCTCGTGCCGACAGTCGAACCCGTCACCTCACGAGCCTGTCTTCCCTCGCGCGATTGGTATCACTTCTTCCCAAATTTTGTCTTCTCCACTTGGTCTTGAGAATAGTGGCTGTCTTCCTTTTTTTCTCTATGAAATCAGTTCCTTTGGTTCAATTTGGTGTAGCTGCTGAAAAGTTTGGTTCTTGCTATTCATTTCCCGCTTAGTATTGTGTTATTCCATTTCGGCATCTTTACAATCTGCGTGGGTGATTCCTTGGTGGCACAAGGTTCGGAATAATGGCTGATAACAAGGTGGTTACGTCGTTAATTCATGAGACATCATCTCCGATTTACATTTAAGTTAGATGGTACTAACTATCGTATGTGGTCCAAATTACTGGAGATGCATATTACTGGCCGGAAGAAAAGAACCCACATCTTTGGTGAACTAACTGTACCGAAAGAGAGTGAGTAGTTATGGTGAATGGGTGGCAGATGATGCCATCGTTAAGTCTTGGCTTATCAACTCTATGACCGATGCTCTTGTGACCCACTTTGTTCAGTTTGACATAGCTAAAGATGTGTGGGATGCGGTTAAGAGAAGTTATCTTGATGTCTTTGACTCGTCACAGGTTTATGAACTAATGAAAAAATCATTTCAGCTGCGGCAAGAAGGGCGGCCTCTTGTCACGTATTACACTGAAATGAATTCCATTTTCTTGGAACTTGACTATCGCAGACCAAATCCTATGAAGTGTGCCGTCGATGTTAATGCGATAAAAGATAGGTGTGCTGAAGACAGGGGACTTGATCATGGCTTGGATCAAGTGCGTAGTCGTATTTTGGCTACTACACCTCTTCTAAGCTTGGAAGAGGTGTTCTCGATTGTTCGTCGTGAGGAACAGAGACAACTCACCAGGGGGGCCGAAAGACATTTTGAAACGTCTGCATTGGTGGCAAAAGGGTTTAATCCTCGATCACGAGCTCCTATTCAATCTACTGAAACTTGCTCATTTTGTCACCTTAAAGGCCATACTGCTGACACATGTTTCAAGAGAAATGGCTATCCTGATTGGTATTTAGCAAAGAGGACAGAGAGGAAGGCTGGAAGATATCCGCTGTCCCTACTCATGCACCTATACCCACTCATTCCCATGTTGCTCGTTCATCTCCCGGGGAAGGTGTTTTTGGGTTGCAATCTACTTCTACTGTATCTGATTTTTGGGTTATAGATTCTGGAGCTACCGATCATTTTACCTATAATCCTTCTACATTTGATTCCTTGACTACTTCGCCTGATCAGTTTGTTCAGATGGCTAATGGGACTCCTGTCAAAATTACTGGGGCCGGAAATGTCTCATTTTCACCTATTTTCTCTCTTTCATCCGTTTTACTTGCACCTACATTTTCTTATAATCTCTTATCTATTAGCAAAATTACAAAGTATCTTGATTGCTCTGTCATCTTCTCACCTACTAATTGTATATTTCAGGACAATCGAACGAAGATGACGATTGGCACTGGTGTAGAGAAAGGAGGGTTGTATTTTTTGGAAAGAACAAGGGGTTTGCAAATTAAGGATAGCCATGGCCTTCAAGCCGTCAGTAAATCCTCTCCAAGAGATAGGATTCTTTTGTGGCATTGTCGATTAGGTTATATTTCATTCCCTTATTTAGAACACTTGTTCCTAAAGCTGTTTAAAAACATTTCTAGTTCTAGTATGCGGTGTGAACAATGTATTTTTGCCAAAAATCATCGTGTACCCTTCAAAATCAATTTTAATAGAAGTGTTGTTCCTTTTACTTTGTTCATATTGATGTTTAGGGTCCTTTCTCTACTCCATCTATTACAGGTCATAAATATGTTCTCTTTCATTGATGATTGTACCAGAGTGTGTTGGATATATCTGTTAAAATCTAAGGGTGAAGTAGTGTATGTTATTCCAAAATTCTCAAAAATGATTGAGACACAATTTCATACACGGGTCAAAGTTATCTATTATGACAATGGTTGTGAGTTTGTAAACCAAACCCTTGGCACCTTCTTCTCGACTCACGGCATTCTTCATCAAACCACTTGTGTTTACACACCTCAACAAAACGGCATCGCAGAGCGAAAAAATCGACACATTCTCGAAGTAGCTCGGGTTTTATGTTTTACTATGCGTGTTCCAAAACTTTTTTGGGCGGAGGCGGTGACAACTGCTGTCTTTCTCATAAATCGCATGCCATCTCGCATTATTGACTTTCAAACTCCTTTAAAAATGTTGTCCCAGTTTCACTCTATTCCCTTTGTTTAAATGTGAGTCCTAAAATTTTTGGTTGTGTGTGTTGTGTCCATGTGCATTCTCATCTTAGAGATAAATTCGACCCACGTGCCCTGAAATGTGTCTTCCTTGGCTACTCAAGCTCCCAGAAGGGCTACAAATGCTTTCATCCCCCTACGGGATAATACTATGTTTATATGGATGTGGAATTTTGTGAATCAAAATCTTTCTTTTCTGATGAAGTGTCGTTAGTTCCTCTTCGGGGGAGATTAGTAGTAAGAGGAACAAGCGTGGTTAGATGAAAAAAAAGTATGGATTTCTGGAAAGGAGGGAGAATCCCAAGTTGAACATCGAGTTGAGGATGAGGATGATAGATCACCTCGCTTGTTCCAAAAACGTTATACAAGGAGACACTCAGACAATGCTTGCACTCCTATATTACCCTCTTCAGACCCTGATAACCCTCCAGTTGATACTACAGTGCCATCTGATTCTTCGGAGATTGAAAGTGAGGTACCTACTCTGCTTACCCCTTCTACCCCTATCTCTATTTCTGAGTCAAATCATGCAGCTTTAGATATTGTTGATACTTAGGATAGGAGATATCCCATTCGATTCCATAATAAGCGACTATCCAAACCAATTTCGAAACCGTCTTCCAATGCTATCTTTCCCATCTCTGATTATATCTCATACCACCGTTTATCTAAGACTAACCTGACGTTCGCTCTCCAACTTTCTTCTGTGTCTATCCCTAATCACTTTCAGGAAGCTCTTGATCAACTTATGTGGAAATCTGCTATGGTAGAAGAGATGAATGCTCTCTAAAAGAACTCTACTTGGGAAATGGTCTTATTACCACCAGGGAAAAAGATTGTGGGATGCAAGTGGGTGTACTCATTGAAATACAGGTAAGATGGAATTGTGGATAGGTATAAAGCTAGATTGGTTGTCAAAGGGTACACACAGACTTATGGGATTGACCACCAGGAAACTTTTGCTCCAGTAGCTAAGATGAATACTGTTAGAGTCATCCTATCTCTAGCGATCAATCTCGATTGGCCATTGAGGCAATTTGATGTTGAAAATGTATTCCTTCACGATTTTATTCATTGAAATGCTTGAGGAAGTGTATATGGATCCTCCCGGTTTTATTCATTGAAATGCTTGAGCATAGCGGCCTTATTCCACTCTTCTAGACCTCTGAGACCAAGGCTCCCTTCCTTTTTAGGAAGACACACATACTCCCAAGCAACTTTTGCCCCTCTTGTACTCAGATCGCTGTCCTTCCAAAGGAAGGCTCTAAGTGTTTGCTCAATCTGCTTGATCACTGCCTTGGGAAGGATAAATATAGAAGGCCTGTAAACTTAGATGGCAAATAGAATAATCTTCACCAGTTGCAATCTCCCAGCATAAGAAAGGGCTCTACAAGTCCAACTCTTCGCTCTGGCAATGATTTTGCCCACTAGGGCTCTGCAGTCGGATCCTTTAAGTCTGGAAGAGATCAGTGGCACACCAAGATACCTAACCGAAAGACAACTTGCATTATATCCAAGCAAGCTCAAGACTTGCTCTCCCACATTCGCTGCTATGTCACACATGAACACATTGCTCTTGTCAGGGTTAGGAGAAAGTCCGGAGAGCTGCCTAAACACCTCAAGGCACTGAGCAACACGGGAGAGAGAGTGGATTTCACCTTTACAGAAAATAAGGAGATCATCAGCAAAGCACAAGTGGGATATCTTTTCCTTGTCGCACTTCCAATGGAACTTCAATAAAGTACTTTCTTTGTTGCTTAAGATTAAAAAATAAGTTGCATATTTTGAAAGTAATCTCTATTAAAATAAGTAACTCTTTTTAGTCACAACAAAAATTATCCCATCTAATTCACTTTAGCTCATAGTTGCCTCATTTCCTTACTTGTTTGGTAGTCATGTTCAGGGGTGGACCCAGCACCCAACGAGAGGAGGCAACCTCCCGTGCTCGATCCGTCGGAACCTTCAATTCCGCTTGGTCGTTGGCTCGTTGCCTATTGCAGTCTACACAGAGAAGACGGATATTGTACTGAATCAGGTGATCCTTTTTTTCTTTTTCTTTTTTTAAGTTTTGGCCCATTTTTTTGGGTTGAGAGAGTTGGGCCTTTTTTAAAAAATGATTCCCAATTAAATGAAATAATTTTTATCAATCATAACATTACCCGGCTAAGGCTCCATTCTCTAAAGTCCAAACCCACTTCCTTCACTCCTTCATCGGGCAGCAATCTTCACTTCTCCTTCTCCCTGCTCTGCTGCTACTTGTCGGTTGCTAACGCTGCTGCTTGCTACCGTCGCCTACCAATAAGCGGCTTCTTCTGAGCAGTCGGGCAATTATCTTTATTTTGTCATTCTTAATCTGATCTGGATATTGTTTGTTTTTTGTTTTTGATTATTATGGTGTAACTGGGTATTATCTATTTGTATGCATTTTCTTAATTGGAGATTGAGAGTGTTTTTGGATGCTGAAAATAATGATGAGTCATGGATGATGGATCTTGATCTTAATTTTGAAATTAGGAAAGTGTTGGTTGATAATAATTTTTATGCTTTTCTCATTTCTAGCTCTGAGAAAAAAACCAATTTTTGGCGTGCTTTTTTCGTTTAATTACTGCCTTTTGGGGAAATCCAAGTTAAGATTGGCCAACTTCTTGATTGACAAGTGTTTTATCTTGTTTAACTCTTTTCCATCATTTGTCTAGGGAAACAATAAAGAATTAAGAAGATTAGCATTTACATGTATATTGAATAATTTTTAATATTATTTAACTAAATATTAATAAAGCTCATTTTCACTATCGCTGATTGTCGACGGTCAATGATCAACATCCGTTCGGGCTGAACTTCAATGCTAGGTCCGCCACTGGTCATGTTTGACAATTCTCTTTAATCAATCTTCATGTTCTCCATTTAATAAATCATCCCTCTTCCCATAAAAGTACTTATCAAAAGCAGGAATTTTCCATGTGTTTACAGCATCCAAAAGAAGAAAGTCCATATTAATTAAGAAGAGACAAAACTCTCAAGTTTAATCTTCATTGGAAAAAAAAAATATGGCGTTTTCTTCTACACGGCAGCAATTGGAGGTGTAAACTCTCGAAGTTTTCTTCTACACTGTAATATTAATATATTAAACAATGCTAAACTTGCAATAACATTTTTTTCTTCAGCCTCAAACCCAATTTCTAGATTGAAGATACAAAAGTCAGAAGAATTATTGACATTTATGACATATCATACAACATATAAAAAGTTGACGAAATTCAGATCAGACCAACTCTATAAACATGTCAAGATTCAAAGTTATCTATCTAAATACGCATGTACAGCTGCATTACTGTGATGGTACTTCAGTGTTTGACGCCGAACATTCCCCGGCATCCTCACAAACATTGCGTCTGCAGAGTGGACAAACCCTAACGAAGCACAGCAGAGGACGACTTAGAAAAGCAATGTTGCCTAAGATTGTGAGAGAGAGAGAGAGAGAGAGAGAGTAGAGAAGAGTTTGAAAGTACCGGTTGATTTCTTTAAGCCATTTATCAATGCAAGCAACATGGTACTTGTGATTGCAAGGAAGAACTCTCAACTTGTCACTGTCTTCGTAGTCAGCCAAACAAATGTAGCACCTGTCGAAAACATTACTATATATCAGCAAATAGAATGACAATGCAAATTCAAAAGATTACATGTATCAGTGCTTTTATATCACAAATATAACTTATTCTTACTAGGTAATGGAAAAGATCAAAATGTTGAAAGCTTTATTCCAAAGTTAGTTAACAGAAGAAAATGCAATGGGCCTACACAATATGTAGAGAAACTTCAGGTTCGAAAAACTGGTTCCCCCTGGGGTCTAATAATGCAACTCTTTGTTGAGTTCATTTGATATTAGTTGACTACAGGACTTGCTTATCAATCAATACTAAAGGATCCAAACAATAATAAAAGTCAGCATATGCATCCAAAGTATGCATCGTAAAGCATGTTAAAGAGTTGTTTATAAATGGTTTAATTATAAAGTAGATAAAAATGAGTAGTGAATAAGTTGACAGTACTTGTGAGTTCTACAAAATATGTAGATAAAAAGGGATATTAACGAATTATTAACAATTTATAAACAGTTATCCAAACAAGGGCTTAATCTTTAACAGATACCTGCATGAACAACCAAATATAAACCTTGGAAAAGAAAGAAGAAAAATTCAAGTACGTATGCTTTATATAATGACATCAGAAGACTTACTGTTGAACATCACTAGTATCACTTTCAATGGCTTTTTGTTTTTCATAATACTCGAGAGGAAATGAATCCACAAGAGACTCAGGAGCAGGGAGAGTGAGCATTGATGGTGAAAAAGACAGAGATTGGCGCTGAATTTCATCCAAAACCTACAATAAAGTAACTTTTCAGCTAATTATTGAAACCTTGTCTTAAAAACTTCAAAAATTATTATTTACAAGGGGCAAAAAAATCCACAGGAAAGCACATTAAAGCAATCATTCTTTCATTCTCCACAACTAGCATTAACAATACCTTTACCAGATATGTGATATTGTAGCTCATAAATCCCCAGTTCACTAGGATAATATAATCCACAAGAAAAGGCATCTCAAAGATAATTAGCAACAAACCAGATGACTAGTCACAAAATAGGTTCAGAAAGAACAGCATATGACATTCCAAAAGAATTAGTACACCATACGAATATTATTTGATAAGCTTAAGCTAGACAAAACCAGATGATAAAATTCAAAAAATTCTTCTAGTAGCCCCGCATAAATTTCCACTGCTCCATTTTTTAAGTATTCGACTATGTAAGCAACCATCCAAGAAAAATTTGAGGAAGCATCAAACTGGTAGCAGCCATAGAGCAATAGTGTTATTGTTATGGATCTTAGGCCACATGTGGTGATGGAACTTCAATGCTAAGGTACACTCACTCAACTCACTTTCCTTTAAACGTTGCATTTTAAGCTCCCATGAAGTTCTCAAAGATGCCACCTTAATAATTTTGAGTTAAATTTTATCCAAATCAACGTAGTTGATTACACTTTTCCAGAAGTTTCGATGACATTTAACAATTACACCCCACTTTGCCGAAATTTAATCTAGAAAGTTCAACAACCTTCTACACTTGGTTGTGCTCTCCAAAAAAGAATTAGTGGATGTTATTATAAACTGCCCACTTGTTTTCTTGAAAATATAACTCTAAAGTTTAGGAAGTTATAAATTTGATGGATCACTCCTTACAAATACCATCATATAAAGACACCCTTATCCTACATTTTTCAGCAAGCTCAATTATTAGGGCCTATACTTAATTTGGATTGGCCACCATTTCCACAAATATGATAGCTTGGAAAGCAAGTTGGTTCCAATTGTGCCCTTGTTCAATTTTCTGGAAAGGAATTCAGATACACCCCCAAAAAGAGTTGTCATAATGTCACTCAAATAGCACTTTCAACTAAATACAACCTAACAATTTAGATAGCTGATCAAGAGAAAATGTAACTGAGATGGAAACCATTGGGTCTCAAGGATCTACCTCAAATAATGTCTCAGCAAGCATGATAATTCGAGAGATGCTAGCAAGGGTACTGGATTCTTCAGATGAAAAAATAGATTCACATGAACATGTGCCCTCATTGTGTAGCCCAGATGCACAGAATGTAGCTTGTTGGGCTCCCTCATTAAGGCCACCTATCATTCTTTCTGAGATCTGCATGTATAAACGTTGGAAAAAAATCAAATTAATACATGATGACACAAAAGTTGACAAGAATTTTTTTTCTGAAACAGAAGTAAAAAAGTGTTTCAGCATATTTGCAAAGGCAATTCTCTCTTCCACTTTTTGCCTTGCTATTATGCACAGATCCAATAAGACACAAAAGAAGATCTTTAAGCTGACAGAAAGATAGAAGAATAGGTTTACCTAAATCCAATATGATTTAAACCAATTCTTTATATGGTATTGCACAAAATTTTAATTTGATAGTCAAATCCAATCTAAATTCGAAGTTGTTTTATTAAACGCGTTATTTATTGCATCTAAGGAAACAAGAGTGTGCTTGTGAGATGAACATACTGTCCGCTTGTTAGCAATTACGTAGTCATGCACTAGATTTGAACACAAGACCTTTATTTTATAAGAGACTTAAGTTAAATCTTGGTATCAATTGAGCACAATTGTTACAAGAATTCTGGAGGACGCAAAAAAAAGCCATGAAGGGGTAAGAGGGCAATTGGTACCAAAATTCAATTTAAGTATCTCATAAGGCAGGGGTTTTAGGGTTCGAATTTTGGAAGATGCGACAAAAAACTGTGAGGGGTAAGAGGGAAGATGCCCTTTCAAAGCGGACAATACGTAAGAGATTGGCTTGAGATAGAGGCCGAGTCATTACAACTATATGTCCAAAAAAGAAAATAACACAAAATATTGTTTGAATGTTTTGGAAGTTTTTCTAACAATATTAGAACTTAAAAAGCATATCATATCTCACCTCCGATCTCAATAGCCGTCTACCTTCATTTCTGCGACGACGTCTAACATTCAAGGAATCCATATCATGACCAACTTCATCATCGTGGATACCACCAATATCTAGGAGCCATCTGTCATGGGAGCCTAGTTCATCAGGACCAGTGGCAAAAACCATGGCCGGGGAGTCTCTCCGTCTTGATAAAGCATCCCAAAATAGCCTCCTACTATGCCTTCTTGCTTCGAAGCTATTTCTTTCTGCAATTCTACTAGATAGTAAGTTAGAAGAGACATTCACCACATCGAGATGAAGAAGATATCCACTTCTGAGATCCCGGGCATTGTCAGAAACAAGATATCCTGGACTAGAAGTTGTTGTCATGTGAGCACTTTCATCCCCAGGCAATTGAAATGGTGGTAAAGAATCGGAAGCAATAGAATGTGACCTTAAATTAGTGTTATTATCATCAACAACTGCATTTTGGTGATATTCAACATCTGAATCTGAATTCGCATGTGCGAGACTGCTTGATGGATCAATACCAGGCTGTTACAGGAATGATTTGCAATATCATGATTTTTATACCATTATAAATCCTTGCTATTGGAATGAAAACCTACCTCATGGATAACCGGTTCCTTATTATTTAAGAGGCGTGCCAGATCTCTGCTTGTTTTTACATTTAACTGTTCAACCAAAGCTTCCTCAATAATACTGTTGTCACTTCCAGATGATTCCCCGGTCTCAACTATGGAACTTGTAACCCCAACTTCTGAACTGAACATTGAAGAAGATTCTATAATAGAGTTATGCGAAACATCACTAATTGGAGCTAAATTTTTTGTAGAACTTGCTGATGATTCCTGAGAATAATCTTCTAGCTTCAAGGAAGAATATTATAATATGTCAATGATCATCTCAAATAAGAACTATAAGCCTGAAGGATTATTTAATATTGGGTAAACATAGAAGAAAAGAGTACAGAAAAACTGTTATAGCATCATCACTTTTTAGGAAACTCTTGAAGAAAGATGAATACCAACAAGTTAGATCATCTCCAAGTTATATTTATACAAACTTTTGGAAGAACTAGTACACTTAAATTGCTGTCATTAACACCTTAAGAGAAAAAGAATTGCATTATGTTTTGTTTAATGCTTCTTTTGATTCATATTGAAGGTATCCTAATTTCTGTTTCCGGTTCTTTTCAGTATGTTAATGACAGCCATGACTTTTAAGTACGGGGCCTCAGCGAATCAGTCAAAACAGAGCATCTTAAATGTCAAATTCGAAGGTTGGATACTAATTCATTATGACTAATATTTTGTAAATAAGACATACAAATCCTTCCACGGATGGTGACTAAAATTTTAAATTCTGATTACAAACAACCAATGCCTGATAATTTGCTGTGTAAAGCATTTTGTCCCTTTTAACATTGACACCTGAAATTTTGAAGTTTATTTTGGGCGTATGTCTATAAAATACTTTAGTCCTCACATATTTAACTATTATCAACTTTAAATAAGATGACCGTTGTCATAACTGAAAGCAATAAGTAGTGATACGGACACAACTCTCTACTTTCTAGTTTAAAAAATTTACAAAATTTATAATCAAGCATTATGTGCAATCAAAAAACTATATCAAGTTCTAAACATTGAAAAGGGAATCCAAAATTCTAATTTGAAGAGTTTATCCCAATCACAGCCTGCACAGAGTGGAATTGGGTCCTTGGAATTATATTTATAAATGTTCCCTTCAAAATTTAAAAACTCAATACTCAGATGGAAAAGGAAAAGTAAGCTTAGTCATTTAGCAAGATTAAAGGACAGAAATTTGAGTTTCTTTATCAATTTAATTTTTTTTTTCTTTCTGGCCAGAGAATATATTTTGGTACGGCAGATCATCTTTTGTGCACAGCTTCATTTCAAAAGTCTTTGTAAATTGAGGGGGAAGAGAGGTAAGTTTATACTATAATACTTGTGTGCTTGAAAATAGGCCTTTTACATAGCAACAAATCAGAAGTTCTATTAAGTCACATAAAACAAATCAAATTCAAAGGTGATCACAGTAATACACACTCCTGAAATGAAAAGAGCAGTATGGTTTCACTTTAGAGTTATGTGCCATAAACTAAAATCATTGCCCAAAGCTTACTAGGGTAAAACCCGATCATTCTGAATCATTCAACAAAAAACAAACTGAAAATTTACTAATAAAAGTCAAAGCAATTCGATTTCCTTGGACATCAAAATTCACAAGCAATCACGATTACAAGAACATATCACGTGTATATTCTCAAAGAACTTTATACAAACATCTTATGGATTATTCATATATAATACCTCAAGATTTGACCCAGCGTTGGAGGCTGCACCACAGACTAGAAAGGAAAGTCTGCGCTTTGTGCGGTTTAGCATGGACCGACCAAACCCAGGAGATTTTCCTGATGATGGGGAAACCATTAAACTGCTGCTTGAACCCATGTTTTTTCTTCTTTTCCTCAGCTTCAAGAAAATCCAAGAATCTATTAATCGAGGTGTGAACCCACAACAAACGAGTGAAAGTCGTTGCCTCGGACGTACGGGCCTGGGAAGTTTCGTGTGAACGTGTAAAATAAGTATCTTTTATTGGGTTCGTAACGACTTTTGCTAATAACAGTACCGTCTCGTCCGCGTTTTTGCTGATCAAACTAGGACCTGATTAAAATAAAAAGTTAAAATTTGATTGAAATAAAAGAAAATTTTTAATTAATCAAATTCATTTGATTTAATATACCACTTTATCATTATCATAAAAAAAATATTGTTGTAATTATGAAAGATTTTCACTCGGATCGTAAATTCTCAGCTAATGCTCTCGGACATGTAAATCCAAACTTAGAAAACCGTAATTATCATTATAAAAAATAAAATGTCCCGTTGCGTCACATATTTCTCTAAAAATGATATTTCTTGTCGACCTACCTCCAAAACTAGCTAAAAATGGTAAAAAGGGAAAGAAATAGAATTCGATACATTTTTCTCTAGATGAGGTTGTTTTCTCTTATTTAATATTTATATTTTATACTTCGACAATGTAGTTCAACCGTTTCGGACAATTTCAATTTTTTTTGACCTAATCAGACAGAACAAAATCAGAATGTAAGTCACAATCTAAAGTTCTTAACTAGTAGTAATATAGAAGCCCCAAAAATATGACATAATCCGAAGTTAAGCTCTTCAAAGAAGAATACAATACATATCTACATCACTCGAGCCCCCTGCATGATCATAAACCTTCTCCTATTAACACCATCTACATTTTCACTTATTTTAGCCAAATGTTCCATACGCCTTTTGGCCGATTCTGAGACTCCCATGTGTTTAACGGGCTTTTCTTCTATCGGATCATCTTCAATGTCGTCAAATTGTTTGACAGGCGGGCTTTCGACAGCTGAAATCCCAAGTATTTGCTTTAAACTTTCCACCACCTGGCTCATCTTTGGCCGGTCCTTTCTAATTTTTACCAAACAATGCTCGGCCACTTTAGCAACTTCTCGAGCTGCGCTGAGTGAATACTGATTTTCGAGTCTCGAGTCCATTATCATGCCAAATTTTCGACTGTTGGTGGGGTATTGTTTCACCCAGTCCAACAGGTTCTGCTCTGATCTTGGTCTCTTTCTATCGAACGATCGCCTGCCAGTCAAAATTTCGTACAATACAATGCCAAAACTCCAAACGTCAGTCTTAGAAGTAAGATGTCCCGTCTCAATGTAATCCGGGGCAGCGTATCCGTTTGTTCCAACTACCTAATCACATAATGCAGGCCAACGACAGTCCATTACAAAACATGATATACATAAATGGGATTTTTTCTTGGAAAAGATCCATTCTAATATTCGAAAGATTAGAATGACATTGACATCATAACCAAACAAAACAAAAAAATGCAACAGGATTTCAAATTTTAAAGAGTCTTTTTGTCCTTTTTCTATAGCATACAGGTTCTGTGTAGTCCAGCATGAGGAGAAATTTCAATTTTAAGATCTCTGTGTTTAACTTCTCTAGATATTTAAGAACTTCGTTACGAAGTTTTTCACCTGGAATGCAACGTGCAAAAATCCATGACAACCAAAGGTGAATTTACCGCTGTAGAAATGTGAGTTTGTCCATCAACTGGACCCTCCCGGGCGAGCCCAAAGTCTGAAAGCTTTGGCTTGAAATCCTCATCTAATAGCACATTTGATGACTTGAAATCTCGATATATAACCCAACCAATTATGTAAACAACGGTAAGTTCCAAGGACGAGTTGTTGTCAATTTTCTAAGAAAGTTTATCTTCGTGTTCAAGGGATCAATTAAGAACAATTGCAGCATATCATGTACTGAGCAGAAAATAAAAAGTAAAAGCGGTATTAGACAGTAAAAATAAAACCTGAACTTCTAATTCCTCATGAAGATAAGCCAATCCCTGAGCTGAACCGAGCACTATTTGCAATCTTTGAACCCAAGAAAGAGCTGGAAACAACATATTGAAAAGATGATCTTCCAGACTTTTGTTTGGCATGTATTCATACACAAGTAGCCGTTGGATACCTCTCTCTCCATCCACGGCACAATATCCAATGAGTTTAACAAGATTTGGGTTATTCACAGCACCAAGAAATTTCACCTCGGTTACCCATTCTTTATGACCCTAACAAACAAGAAAACAAAGTTGCATTTCAATTAGATATACAACTTCTTACGTTACCAGAGCAAACTAGACGAAGATAGAAATAACACAATATAAGGCTCAAAGGTTCGAACTGGTAGTCAACGTTGAGCTCATTCAAGGCGTAAGAATTAACACACAACACTTCAAATGCAATAGCATAATAAACATATAAAAAAATGAAGATATCATCCAAACTTGTCAGATTATCGCTATATCTTCTAATAAAATACAGGATGCATCCTCCAGAAATATTAGTCCATTAATTCCAAATCAATTTTTAGTGGATTTCAGCATGAACAAAGTTGATATGAAGATCAATGGAGGCTAAGCAAGTTGTTGGATCTGCTTAACACTTTGGGCCCAACGATGTATCCACTTATAAATTGATGGCAGCCCATATATCGATCAGAATAATTGCAATCAAATATAAGTTAGGACAAAAAAATAAAATAAGAAAAGAAATGGCACCTGCATATTCCATTTGATTCTCATTATTCTAGAATGAGATTGAAAAATATAACCGTTATTGGGGCCCACACGAGAGATAGAAATTCAAAATTGATAGGTTGATATGATGGATAACGGTCATATTTTTTTATTTATTTTTAGATGAAAAATGAGAAATAAACGGGAGCTTATTAATACGTGTTAATTGCGAACCCTACACCACCGAAAAATCTGTTTTGGCCGTGATNTTCAAAATTGATAGCTTGGTGTGATGGATAACGGTCATATTTTTCATTTTTATGGATGAAAAATGAAAAACAAATGGAGGCTTAAAACATAAACTCAAAACTAGACCTATATAATCTCTTAAATTCAAAATAAGTTACTTATAGCCCTTATTTTACCATCAAAATGAGTAACTTTTTTAACTTAAAAAGTAGAAATAAGTAACTTAACCTGCAAGACTGACCCGGCGATTAGTTAGCACGTAAAAAATTATTTAATCAAATACTAAATCGAAGCAAAATCCTTCAGGCATATCAAACAGCATTTTATTTTCATCAATCTACGACTAAATTTATATACCTGATTGCCATCTCTGTTGAGTTTTTTTATGGCAACCACAAAAGGATCGCCCTTTCCGTCAAAAGGTTTGATTGTTCCCTTATATACACATCCAAAACCACCTTCACCAATCTTAAGCAATCTATTGAAATTACCAGTGGCCTGTTTAAGCTCAGAGAACTTAAAAACTCTCAAGTTTTGAGCTTTTTCATCATATAATTCAGTTATACCGCGGGGTGAAGGAGCCGAAGATGAAGATTTCATCACTCTCTCAGCTTCTGATGTATTGAAATTGCTTTGGTTTTTCAAACTTGGGGCTGATCTTTGTTTCTTCACTCTGCTTTTATCCTTAAAGTAATAGAAACACTTCATTTTTCTTTTCCAAGTTATTAAAAAAATTACTTCAAGATTCAGTTTTGAATTTTAAATCTTCCATTGAACGCCTGTTGAATATAAAAAATAAAAACAAAACAGAATTGTAAAATCTAACAGTAATGATTAAATATTAAATGAAAAGAACCCTTTAAGGTTTAATTTATTGTTGTAAATGAAAACGAACCAAAAAAAATAGTTGAAAAATCAAAAGAACTAGTGAAAAATAACGTAGCAGAAGACTGATAAACAACCAAACATCAAATCCCAAAAATAATCAGAAAAACCCCAGATCAAGCAAGCATGTAAAACTGAAAATTCAAGAAGAACAAGTAGTACACAGATTGTAGAACTGCAAGAAAATAAAAAATCAAACAAAAAAAACTGGACCCAGATAAATATATTGAAGCAAGAAATGACAGAAATGAATTACCCCATACCGCAACCAGCTTTGAATTAAATGCAGAAAGAAGGGAACATAAAACAAAGTAGATGATGAAAAGTAGATGCGTATACTTGTACGTCACCAGTAAACAGGACGAATATTTTGCATTTTTTTCTGACTTCCATTCAACAACCTCTTGGACTCTTTCATTATAAAATTCTTTTGGATTAACAGTAGAAAATGTCTAGAAACGTTTTCATTTACTATACACTCTTTTATTTATTGAAAATTACAAAAAATTTCATATTTGAAATATTTTGTTCTAGAAATCCCCCACCTTCAGATTTTTCGTTAAAAATAGAAAAAAAAAGTAAAATTAAAAAGTAATAATTACAATTTTAGTATTCAAACTTTTTATTTTCTTACAAATTTTTTTTATGTACCGTCCACAATCCTAAATTTTTAAAACTTTATTTTCCACCCCTTACACCTCCAATGCTTTAATTGCCTGTTCCAGAACAGACACCGCCTCCTCAAACCGTAATCAAGCCACAACATACAAATTCATCGTCAAATCCAAGCTCGGTTCTCCCTCAACCGCACACCGCTCAAAATACTTTGCTGCCCTCAACATGTAGTCAAGGGCCTTGTTCGGACCCTCACCTGATGCAGTCGCATCTCGAGATAACTTGATTAAAAGGGGTCGAGATTCGGGTTTTCGGGGAATGATTCATCAAGAGGCTCTTTTCCACAGTGATTTCTTCTTGTCGGAACTTCGATCAGGAGAAGGCTTAGTGTGTGAAGTGGATGGGTTAATAGGTTCGAATCTAGTAGGTTTCGGCCGGATCGGGGTGTGTGGCTCATCGAGTACTGAGATTTGCAACGACGAAACCTCTTTTACAGATACTAAACCCATTATTTTTGCAAAAAAATGGGAAAATGCAAGTTGAACTACATGTGTATATGAGAGATAATTGGTAATCAAGAAAGGGGATTAGAGAAGGATTAATGGAGATTAATATTACTTAATTAATAAGATTAATACATGGCACCATTCTCAACTGTTTGCTGGTGAAGGTTGTGGTTGATTGTCGTAGACGTAGACAATATGAGACTTTAGACAGATGGTGAGCCAATGGAGTAGATCTGATGCAACTGCAACTTTTGACTTATGTTACATTTGGTTGTACTTTTGACATTTATTTCTAATTACATAAATTAATTTTGGGAAAAAAGATAAAGTGGGATGGGGTGAAAAATAAAATTTTAAAGGTCTGAGATTGTATGTGGTATATAAAAAAATTTTAAGTATAATTTGCATAAGAATAAAAAATTTGAATACTAAAATTACAATTTTTACTTTTAAATTTTGAGGAAAAAAAAACAATGAAATATAGGTAGGGGTGTTAAAAGCAAATCTTGACCTTGAAAAATCAAGATCCAGTGAAGGCAAAGGAAGACACGTTACCTAAAAATAAAAATAAATGACATGGTACATGGTTCACTCGCCTCCGCGGAAGGCGAGGCTCATCATCACCTGTCGTGAATCTTTGAAGGCTGAATGAAGAAAACAAAACTTAATGAAACAACTACCAATGTTCACTGAGCGATATCATCGTTGAGTACGAGTCATCAAGACTTGGGGCTCTAGCAAGATAAAAAATGAAGACAATATCCACTAGGCCTATTTCTGGGCAATGGGGTGGAGATTAAAAGTTAATTAAAATTGAAAATATAGTCATTATTGGGTCTCACTCGTCTAATAAAAGTCAACAATAATGATTAATTTTTCGATTTTAATCTCTACCAAACACACTCAAAATCTTTTGTTAAAAGGATTATGATATTTATATATAAAAATTGTATGTGAGAGATTGCATTAAATGATGTGGAGGGAAAAAATTAGATGAAAAAATTTATTATATTTAAACTGATAAATGATAGAGCGTCATGAAACATTATATAATATTTTAACATAAACTTTTACGTACAACTCCTTGTTAAAAAGTGTAGAAAAGATCAAGCAGGAAAATTAATTAGAAAATAACCACTAGGCCTATTATGGGCAACACGTGGACGTAGAGCAAGTGTAACAGAAGGCTCCACTAATAACATGGTTTGTGCTATATGGGTACATAGCACAATACATAAAAGTATCCATAATGGACACATGGAAGTCCCGTATTGGGGAGCGCATGTGCCCTAATAACAGAGTTTGAATGGTGGCGATGTTTGACACCAGCTTGTTGAGCATTGCTTGATATAATGTCATGGGCTACTTGATATCGTGTGCAGTGCAAAATTACTTAAGATTCGTAAAATGTGAAAAAATTATATAATAGAATACAACGTTACCACAAAAAAAAAAAAGGAAAAGTAAAATCTAATTTGTTAAATTTTATTTAGCACGTATCAAAAAAGTCTTAACTACATGTATGAATTATTTATAGCTTATTTGAGCCCCATTTTTAGTTAAAAATGCATTTTTAAATAATGATTTGATGAAGAATGTGTGGTTAAAAAATATTTTAAAAAAAATTGAATTTGCATATAATATTATTTTATTAAAAATTACGTGATTAAATATAAGAGAGAAAAAATATTTTTAAAATAACGTAGAACAAACAAAGGATTAATATCTTAAATATTATAAGTAAAAATTAATTTTAACTTATAATTTTATTAAATAGGCTCAACATATAGACATCCGGCGCGTGGAAGGACTCAATGCAATATTTGGAATTAACAAATCTCGAGAATACTGTTGCACGACTCGCAGGGCTTCTGTAGAGTTGGCTCCTAACGAGTAGGGATGGCAAAAAATCTCGCCGGCTCGGGCTCGGCCCGGAAAAAG
>CAIGRN010029502.1:0-13688 GCA_903798345.1 Fraxinus anomala
TTTTTTTTTTTTTTAAAATTATTATTATTATTATTTTTTTTTTCTTTTGCAGGCAGTTAGGACTCAAAGTTGTAATGTGGGGGCGTGATTGGTAACGCCGACTCGACTTCACTGTCAAACTATCGATCTAAGTAACTTCTTTAAACCTTATAAATAAGAAAAATATAATGTATCTAAACAAAATTTAAGCTTAACTAACCATGCTCTCTGTCAATTTTGAGAACAAAAAAAAATTAAAAAATTCCTTGTATTCAATAGATCAAACTATCTCATGCTATTACCAGCTGCAACAGATAAACTATGACCAAAACTTAACTTTAAAAATATCAATGGTAGTATCTGCTGTGCATAAATATATTCAAGATTTTCAATTAAAAAATGAACACTAGAACACCACAGCACGATTATAACACGTCCACCATGGTTTCAGAAAAGGGTGTAGGGAAAATGGCAGAGGCCAAAAATTCACTATTTTCTATCAAATTCTCTAATAGGACCTGGCAAAATAAATGCGGCCACTGCCACTCAGAGCCTGGTCATCCTATAGTCAATCGTTAGTCAAAATTCATTCCATTCACAGGGATACAAGAAGGTACTATTGGAAACACTGGCAGATCCAAAGAACCAACAACAAATTTTCAAGAAATTTATTCCATGCATCTAAATAGTACAAGGACATAAAATATCAGCTGATGATCATTTTGTTTATGAATTCAGCATGCTCAGGGAAATGCTCCGACAATTCATCCTTTGTCACCCAGACAAAATCTTCGCACTTTTTAATGCTAAACTTGTTGGTAGCAATCACTTGAGACTTGAAGAAGAAGCGCTGACAAAAAGTTGCTAGATGTTAAACAAGAGAGCGAAGTATACAAAAGCAAAATACATAAGTAGAATCTTATGGCTGTGAAATCCTCTAGTAGGCATTCTCAGTGAGAGTTGTCCACTAAAACAATACACGTATCAATATAATGGAGCCAACCGAAACCTTCATCCGTTTGGGAAGAATCTTAAACAGTTTTATATATATATATATATGCCAACCGAAACCTTCATCCATTTGGGAAGAATCTTAAAACAGTTTAATATATATATATGAGCGGTGAATAACTAGATAATACTTAGGGAGTCTATTGGAATATGTGGTTTAAAATGAAGTTTGACCATTTATAAATTATTTACATTTATTAATTAGCAAAATGAAGGCTAAGATGTTTACCTTGAAAGAATTAATGCCCTGGTCAGCCTCCGCAGGCTGTATAGCCATATGGCCCATTGGAGCATTTCCAACAAAATAAGTGTGGGAAAGATCTCCAATCACAGATTTTAATGCAGATTCCGCACACTGCAAATATATGGGAAAAATTTCCTCACTCTAATACTTTAGAATCAACAAATTTCAAATGGAAATACAGAACAAACCGAGGGAACTCAAAAAAAGAAGAAAGTAAGAACCACCTCGCGCAGAGTCTTTTCGGATGCATAAACTTTCTCTGGGAAATGCCAGATACTTTTGTCAGTAGGAGAACCAAATGTTGGGCCATATAGGAGAAGATACAGCCTTCGGTCTAGGGCTCTTTGTAATGACCTACAAGACAATATTTCCATATTCATTACAAACAACACATGCACTATTGCAGGTGATGTCGCCTAGTGAAGAGGCATATTCCTCACAACCGACAGTAGGAATACTACTTTAGCTGCATGAGAGAACTGAGTCAGATTAAAGAGGGACGATGCTAATTGGTCTTTTTGATGCATCCTGTTGCAGAGCTGGTGGAGCAAAAGTAAAAGTACTTTTGAGGATTACCTCTCAATTTTTATTTATCCTCGAGAAGAGTATTGACTGCTTTTAGTATAGATTGCAATAGGAAGTAAACAATTAATAGGCCATAGATTCTCCTTTTTTTTCTTTTTCGTGTCATGTAATATTTTATATCAAAGGATGAAAACTGAGATAAGCATCCATATGGCTAGAAATGGTATTTTATGCGACTACTGACTAGGTACCAGAGAAAATAGTCGTAGAAGAGTTAAAGTTATCCCCAAAAAGAGGGAAAGTATCTAAATTTATGTCCAAAACATTTAAGGACTTCCTCTCCTCTCATTGACAAGAAAGCCAGGTTGGCGTGAAAAATCACCTTTATTACATCTTATATCACAGAAAATACATTATATTACCTTTTGTTGTTAGATTTATCTGCCTCAGTGATCCGTGGAGCTGGTTCAAACTCAATTTGATAATCACCTTTTCCCCTGGAAATGTATATGGTTATTACATACTAAAGAACACGTCTCAATCAACAATATGGATATTTAACAGAAAGACAATCCTGCATACATGACTATGGTGGTAAAAATAAAAAATAGAGGAATTGATATGCAAATAATGAATCACAAGATGCTTCTACATCTGCCCACTTGAGATGTATGATCTTGAGAGAGACTGAACTTGGCTTTATCATCAAACATAAGGATATGGAAGACATCTGACTTTAACAAAGAGAGAGATATAAAATTTCTTTTGAAAAGTAGAACAAAATTTTACCTGCAATATATGTTCCATATACCAAATATATTCTCAGAGCTGAAGTACTAAACAATATTAGTCAATGATAAAAAGTTTATTACACGCTCAGAAAGAGCTTCAGTTTCTATAACCATAGATGCCATGACATCATCTACTTTGCTCTACAAATAATACAGCAAAACTTAAAAGAATTGACTTTCTTCAATAACCACAAACTGAGGGAATTACAATATTTCCTAAGGGAATCTGCTAATGGAAAACTTGTAACCACATTATATTAACGAAAATAAAGAAGAGAGGAAAAAATTATTACCTAGTATCAGATTTTTTCAAGAAAGCTTCCGGGTATTCCCGCCGATATTGCTGCCTCCATCGGAACCTAAATGTGCATTCCAACCACCAAAAGAAGAGGCAAGTTAAACAAATAAGTCCCCCAAGACCAACAGTAACAACAAGACGAAGAGATGGCAGATGCCATTGAACCCCAAATTTCATGCATCCTGCTGCCCTTATTTAAGGAAATCTAGTTTTATGTCTACAATCCAAATATATAGAGAAAAGCACACGAGTCTTCTTATATTTTTTATGCGTTTAACCAGTAGCCAGTATGAGTTCATTATTAAATAAGTTTCTTTCATCATGCTTCCTCAACTCTTTATCCCCAAAATGAAATTAGCTCCAAACACAGTAACACACAAAAGCTGAGTCATTTTCAGTATTTCCTAAAACTTCATTGTGTAATCTAAAACGAAAAAGAATTAAAGAAAAATGTATGTACCAAAAAAAATGCTTACGAGAACTCTTGAAAAGCATAGACGGCAGGATCGATTTTGGGGATGACAACTGGGAGCCTCTCGAACACTACTGAAGCTACAATCTTATCATCGCTGCTCTTCGATGTTGAAGTGGAAAACCGTCGCACTGTTCCCAACGATTGAGCCAACCTCGCATACTGCGTCGTTCTCCGCATTGTCCAAGATTTAACTACCAAAATAGAGAAAAAAGAGAGAGATTCATATTGCTGTAAATCATTGCACGTTAATTAATGCAATAATCAGTTGTACCTGAAAGAGGATTTGTTAAACCCTAGTAGAGCAGGGAAACGAAAAGAAGAGGAGGGAGGGGTTTAACCTGCAACCCTAACGACAATTGAGTGGGTGGAGATTCTCAAAACCGATCTGAATATTGACCTGAAAAATGTCATAACCTAACCGATTTTTGGACCTTTTTTCAATCTTCCTAGTTCGACCAAGCCAGTCAGATCCAATTTTAAAACATGGCCGTTCACTTTGTTTTGAAATTTGAATTCATTTTGAATTTTAATGTCAATTTTAAAATTGTTAAAAATGTATTTTTTTTTGACATTTTAAAAAATTATTTTGAAAACACTCAAAATGCGTTTTAAAAATTTTGGTTTGATTATAACTGAAAAATACCCAAAACGACGATTTTGGATTTTTTTTTTGTAAATTTTTAACTTGTTTTCGTAAACGCGTTTTCGAAAATTAGAAAAGAGAACGTGTTTTCACTATTTTAAAAAATCGAAAACAAAAAATGACTTGAAATTGATAAAGAGAACACGCTCTTAATTTTCATTTTTCTATAATCTGAATAGGAACCAGAAACACCGCTCATAGTTATCCCTATCTTCTATAATTAACTTTTTTTTCTCTAATTCCGATTTTTCAAATTCAACTGATGTAAAAATTAAATTTTAAAGTAAACAGGAAAAGAGCTAGAGGTAGATTTTCGGATGGGCTAAAATTTATAAAATTAATAATGATAATATAACCTAGCACGTGTACCAAATATGTCCTAAATAAGAGAAAATGGCTAGAAGTGAAAATGCATAAAGAATTGTCACCTAATCATGAGTTTAATGCCAAGTTTCTAACGTGTGTAATGCTAAATTGTACTTAATCTCACACTTGGTCAATTAAGAAGGTGCTTCGATGAGAGAGACATTTGCAAATCTTGAATCCCCGTTTATAGGACATGACTAGATATGAGATACTAGGGTAGCAGTAGTCTCTATCTTTTAGACATTCATAGGACAAAAAATATTACAACATTCAACCGAATTATATAATTTTGCAATTAAAATTGATTAACGGGACTTTGCACTCTCTATTTTTTTCTCTTTGTTTTCCTTCTCCTGATCGCTCATAGATAGGACTGTAAAGGAATCGAATATGGATTAACAAGACAGGCAAGTGTCAAGCCTCTTCAATTTGGTTATGAATAATGGTATCAAAATGGACATATGAGTGCAGTCGTTGTTATTATGGGACAAATCTCATATTGGTTAGAGAGTCACGCTTTAACAAAAAAATATGCCTAGGTTAGGGATCGACCTGCGATTCAAAAAAAAATTTGAAATAAGTTTTTTCAAGGGTAATTAGTATATAACATCCTTACATTTCACTATTATTGTAAAAAATATCATTACTTTTTACCTGTTACCATTTTCACCCTTATTTTCATATTTCATTGCATAAAAGATCATTTTCATCCATTTTTTCAATTAAAATTGTGAAATGACGAATATACCTTTATGTTTAAATAATAAAAAAGAATTAATTAATTGTAATTACAATCCCAATTTTTTTTTTAAAAAAGAAAAAGTGTAAACGAGTCTCAAGGGTCATTAGAACATAATGTTCATACATTTCATCATTATTGTGAAAAAATCATACCTTTTTTTTATGACATTTCCACCCTTAATTACACATTTAATTGGGCAAATCATCATTCATATTAATTTTCATCCAATTTCTCAATAAAAGTTATGAAATGACAAATTTACATTTTTATTTAAATAATGAAACAGAGAACTAATTGCAACTATAATCTAAACTTTTTTTTTTAAAAAAATGCAAACAAGTCCCAAATAAATTATGAAAAAAATTAGAAATTGATTTTTTTAATAAAAAAAGCTAACGAGTCCCAAATAAATTATTAAAAAATACTAGAAATTAAAAAAAAATTAATTTTCTTTATTTTTTTAAATTTAAATATGATGGTATATTCATTATTTCACAACTTTTTATTAAGAAAATTGATGAAAATGATGGTTTGCGTAATTATAAGTTTAATTAAGGCAAAAAAAAATATTTTTCACAATAATAGTGGAAGTTAAGGACGTTATATGCTAATTATCATTTTAATAATTCATTTGGGACTCGTTTGCACTTTTAAAAAAATTTGGGACTATAATTACAATTAGTTCTTTCTTTTTATTTAAATAGAAATAGAAATGTATATTCATTATTTCACAACTTTTAATTGAGAAAATGGATGAAAATGACTTTTGGCACAATAAAATGTGAAAATAAGGATAAAAATATCAAAAAAATAAAAAGTAAAGACGTTTCTCGCGATAAGACAACTAAGAGTGAAAATTGTACCAAAAATATTGAAATGACAACGACAGCGTCTCAGCATCCATTGTTGGGGACTATTAGTGCAATTGTCTCTCTGTTTTTCTTCCATTTTATTAGCTTACATCTTCCGGCCAATATTTCTCAACAAATCTCTCTCTCTCTCGCATGTGAACGCTCGCACAACACACAGTCGATCTACAGTAGACGCAGAGTTTAATTCTTCAGCCCAGTTAATTTCGTCTATCCCTTTTTTTTTTTTTTTTGATTCGATTTGTATTTTATCTGTTAGAATTCTGAGATCCTTATCTGCTCATCGATTAGATTCATAGTGCTTCTGCATGTTTGTATGTATATATGTTGTTTTTACGAGATTAAATTTCCTATTATTTGTTTATTTATATCTGTTGGGGTCGAACGAGAGGGCAAATAACATATTCTTCAAGTCGCTTAAAGGCTTTCAGATTGTTGTGATAGTTTTATTTTGATATTTTAGGATCTGGGTCATCAAGAATTTAGTGAAAGAAATGACAGAAAAATTTAAATTTATGAATTGATCTTATACATGTTATGGTAATGTTACATTACTTATAAATGTGGGTTTATATGGAGTTGGGCTCTCCAACTTGGATGGCTAACTCATGGGGTATTGTTCTCCCATGATCCGTAACAATACACTAGTTGTTGGATATTGTAGTTGAAATTTTAAAATTGGGTTTTACAATATGTGGTATAATTCTGCCTGCAAGTTTTTTATTATTGACGCTAGAATTTTCATTTTGGGAATGCATATAATGCTCTAATTAATGCTGTTGGACTTGGTTGTTATAATCTTCTCCAATTACTTCGATTTGTCTGCAAATTATCTTATTTGTTTTTTATGGTTGATCCCCATTTTATTCATAGCTGGAAAATCTTATGCAGACTAGAATTTATTAAAATTTACAGCTTCATAGATCAATGAAAATGTTTATGGGTATAGAGATAGGTTCAGGTTCTAAAAAGTTGTCTACTGTTGAGCAATTACTTTTTTGAAAAGTTGGGTGTCGGCATCAATGCATCAGAGTTTTGTGATTTTCCCTTGATGTCATGGAAGAGACCCTGATAAATGGTTGAAATGAAGACTTTGGCTATTGATTTGAAACAATTTGTCTATGGGTGTGTTTGAGCCATATTATTTTGAAAGAATGCATTTTGGAATAGTAAATTGATAGAGAATGTGTGGTTGAAAAAGAAAGAAAAGTTATTGATGTGATGGAAAATATTATTTTATTAAAGAATGTGTGATTGAAAATGAGTAGAAGAATGAGAATAAGAATTNGAATAGTAAATTGATGGAGAATATGTAATTGAAAAAGAATGAAAAAATTATTAATATAATGGAAAATATTATTTTATTGAAGAATGTGTGATTGAAAATGAGTAGAAGAATGAGAATAAGAATTTTAATGTGTATCAAACAGGGGATATATGTTAATTTTTATTTTGCTAAAGTAGTCAGATGTTATTTCTTTCCATCCTTCATTGAATAGTGATTTTAAAGGTCACGTGCAGGTGCAGGTTTTGTTGATAAGGTTGGTGCTAGGAAAATGTCGGGCACCGAGGAAGTCAATGCGCAAACAGAAGATTTTATGGAGGACTCTAGCAAGCCAATGCCATCAACTTAACAGGAAGTTGTGTTCAAATACGTTATTTTCTCTGGTTATATTTTCTAGTCATATGTGCCATTGCATAGATGACATGTTTTTTCTTTCTTACAGGAGGAAGCTGTTAAGAAGAAATATGGAGGAATAATGCCGAAGAAACCACCACTAATTTCAAAGGTGTTCCCATACCTTTCTTGTATATTTTTGTTTAAGTAGTGCCTGTTTAGAAAACTTGAAGGATCCTTTCTCAAACCTCTACATTTGATGTCAGGATCATGAAAGAGCCTATTTTGATTCTGCTGATTGGGCCCTGGGAAAAGTACTCATTTAAACCTTGTGCATTTTGTGCATCTGTAAATTTATAGTAGTATTTATAAATCATGGCTAATATTCTGTTATATGATCGCAGCAAGGCATAGAGAAACCGAAAGGACCACTTGAGGCTCTGCGGCCAAAGTTACAGGTAAACGCAATTTTTTTTTCCTTGCGTGACCAACTACTTCTAGGTGGGGTTCATGTACTAATGTAGAGTTACCATCTATTATTTACTGTACATAAAAGTTAGTGAATATGAAGTTATTATATTTGATTCACAATGTATCAGCCCAAATATTTCATGTAGCAGCGTGTTCAATCACCGGTCTTCTTTGAAACCTCTGGACCGTGGAAAATAACAGACAAGTATAATGCACACACAAGATTACTCAAGAGCTAATATGGTTATAGCAAGATCTTAGTTGCTTATTTTAATATGAATCTTGAGATGTATGAACGTTATAGTGACTTGCTCTTTATTCCTCCAGTATCAAATTGATTTGACCACCCCTCACCCCACCCAGGCCATTTACCATGGACAAGTTTTCAGAAAGGGGTTGAAAGTGGGAACTGTTTGCACAAGCTTCTAGAATCTTGCTGTCATAAATGGCCTGCTTGCACTGTAAAAATCAGGCAAGAAGTTAATGGATAATTATAACAAAGAAATGATGATCGCTGGTAGTTTGGGAAGAATGAATTTATTTTGGCAAGTGGTCATCCATTTGATAAATCTCAAAATAGTAAGGATAGTCTTCAACTGGCAGAGAGAGCATTATTATTCAGATGCAAGAAATGAAAATAATGGTATGCATGGGTGGTGGGTCTAAACATTCTTTCTTTTTGCATTATGTTCAATTTTAGAGAAAGTAAATAATTAAACTGAATTTAATATTTTATCCATAAAGTGACTCATTTATATGATATTTGCAATGCATTTAAAGCTTTATTCCAAGGATTTCAAATCCTCCATTAGATAAGAAATGTAGAGGGATGATGCTACTATCCTCCTTGGAGAAGCAGAGTATGAATGAAGTACATTGTTGCTGAGATTCTCAAAACCCATTGTCAGCAGCCAATCCTTGATATAGGATTCCCTAGAAATTCTTTAATTTTTCCTGGAACTTGGAAGCAATAGCACTTTGGAAAAATAGAAACCACTTGGAACGTGATTGGTGAATTAGGCACGATGGCCTTGTATAGCTAACAAATAAGGTCAATCTTCACAAGCTTGATAGAAAATGTAAAAGATTATAGCTAAAAATTCAGGAGAGGTTATGAATCATTTACAAGTCCAATCTCAACTAGCGTTATTAGTTTTCAAGTTTCATGGGCATGAGTGGTTACTGTTAGATCTAATTTTGAGCTCCTCGGTTGCTCACACTTGTGAGTGCAAGTTTTCCTGATTCAAGTCTGACTTGAGGCTTTATTTTCTATGTTAAAAGGACCATTTTTCATGTGTTAGAATCCTCTTTTCTAGCTAAGATAAAAACGAAAATGATATGCTTCTGTCTGGCTTTGATTAAATAAATGACTATGATTCATTTGAAGAATAAATTTCTAATACAGTATGTTGTAGTAATTGTTACTCCACTCTTTTCACCTAACTTTTTAGCATTTATTTGGTGTTGACCTTGACGCAGATTCATCTATTTACATATTTTCTATGCCTCTAATTAATGTGAGAATTTGTCATTTTGCATTTGATATTCTAGCCGACGCAAATGGAAACACGATACCGCAAATCTCTGTGTGCTCCCGCAGAAGGTGAAGGTATAAGTGGTTTTTTATTAAAATTTTCAGACTTACCATATGTAGATGCTTAATTATTTTACTTGTTTGGATAAACAAAAAAAATAAAAAAATAAATGAAGTTACTTTCTTCTCCTTATCTTAGTGTCAAAATACAGGACTTATTTCCAACTTTCTCCAATGAAGACATTATGTATTTTAAAACTTGCTTATTTACTTACTATTAAACTTCTAAGATTCTTATTTACTTACAATTAAGCTTTTTAAGATTGGCCGAACATGCTCCTAGAATTGTTCTTGTCTTGTTTCTGCAGTTTGACTTTGGCTCGAGAAAATTATGCTTAAGATATATTCACTACAGGGCAAAACACATTAAGACTCGAAGCCCTTGTTTTTTCTCGCAAATGCCAAGCTTTGTATAACTTGTTATCATAATTTTTTTAAAGGTTTAACCCTATCTTTTTCTCTCTTTATAGATGGAAATGCTGCCCCACCAGAGGATGTGGCTGCAAAGGAATGAAACACCATCACTAATTCATTGATCTTGTGGAGGTAATTGAACGTTACATCGTTATTAGCTGAGTAACTTTCTACTAAAATAAGATTTTCTAAGAGGTTCTAGTGTTTGGTCTAGAGAAGAATGCATTGATTGATTGTACTTGCTGCTGTAGTTTGCGAGAGCCAAGAGGTATTCCTGTTGTAAACTACTTTCGTGCTATTCTGTGAACAAAGAATGTAGAATAGAGATTTCTGAAAACCATATATTTTATATACTTTTCTATTTGCTAGTTGTGTTTCAAAATTGATGATATACATCTAGTTTAGTCGTGTTTCAAATTGTTGATTTTCCCGAGTTTGGTATGTTGGATTGAAGGAGAAAATGAAATCAAAATTGGTCTGTTCAATCGATGTAACAAACCTGCACTAATTTTTTTTCCATTTCTTTTATGCACTAGAAATGTTTCCTTTTGAAAAGGCATGAACCTTGAACTCTGTTTTGGTCACTCGTCTATTTGGGCACCTAATACAAATATAATATCAGACAGACCGAATTAAAGAAAGAAAGTTGAGATTTTTTACCTGTTAGGCACTCAATTTATGAATATGCTCAGTTTGGTCGGTCATTTATTTTTTCGTGTAGATTTAATACTCAATTTTCATTGGCTGGCCCCGTCAGTCAATTTTGTTGAATATTTTCGTAAAGTTGGTAGTCGTTGATGCCTAAGTTTATCAGTAAGGAATCGGTCCTCCATTTTGTTAGTTTTCTGTGGACTGGCGACGTAAGTAAATAAAAGTTGCTAAACATATATCAAAATGTAGATGAGTGACAGCAGGGATGGCTAGGATTCTAGGAAGTAAATCAACAGAGTCCCTTAGCTGATTAGTGGGCTAGTTTGATGGCAAAATTGATACATATACACACACACACACCGACTCTCCTATTCTCTACCAAATTGATTCTGCAAATCCATTGGAGTCCTCAATCAAATAAGATGTTTGATGGCAAGGTCGTCTAAAAAATAATCAAAGTGATAAGATGTTTTGCTCTTCTTTCTCCTAACATATTAGTCGATTTTTCTCGGCTTCATCCTGCTGTAGCCTGTGTACTTTTGCCATCGATACCTTTCTTTGAAGTTCTTCCACCACAGAAGGAAACATTTCAGGTGGAATATCCTGCTCAGCCACTAAGAGCTTTTCTTAAAAATCCACAATCAATTGTAACCATAATGTACCGATTTTCAATGTATGTATTATATTATTTTGTATTATATTATGTACTCATGTCAAGTCACATACTACATTTTACGGGTTCCATTACACATCATGTTATGTCGCGTTTCAAAATCAAATGTAACCATGTCTATTTTAAAAATCAAGTGTACCACAATATATTATCATAAAACTTGTTTTCTGTGTAACTTATTAGATTTCACAACATATAATCATATCAATTTCACAAACTACATTGTTAACCCCCTCCAATTTCAAGGTCCTGTTAACACTGCCACGTTGATAGGTGCGTGAGCAGTCAGTCCACGTGGACAAAATCAACTGGGGAACCAGGTAGGTCAAGCAGAAGAGTTGACAAGGTCATTCTAACGAGTTCGGCCGAAGTCCTCAAATTTCGAGGCAGAAGCCCTTCCCAGCTGCATGAGGCCCTCGAACCGAAACGGACCTTATTCCGCTTTGGAGCCGATGTTGTTCCCCATAATAGATTTAGAGATTTTTTAGAAGTGATTGATTTAACACTTGTAATAAAGTTTGTCAGTGTGTCAGCCTACAGTATAAGGCGGCTAACCCCTTATCAATGTATTAAATGCATGAATAGATGGTGATGTGAAGTCTCAATTAGGAAGATGAGGCCACGTGGTTCTGATCCAACGGATACCACGTCTGTCAACGTAGTATAAATAGGTTCTTATTGTAACTAAAAAGGGGTTAGAGATTGGATAGAGAAGAAAAACTATTAGCTATTGGGAATATATATAAACTCTGAAGAACTCCATACAAACTTGAGGATATAATACACAAACACATACATATTTTTCGTCTATCTTTCGACATATTACCGTATGGTGATTACCTAGATCATTTTGGATTCATATTCGACGATTGTTGTTAGCGCAATTGTCTCATGTTCCATTTGCCGGAATCTGAACGTCTTTCGTCTCTTGCCAAAAAGTGCCTCACGCGCTCAATTCCAACCGACTATCGTCGTCGTCTCGGCAAAAGCACGTCGGAATTGTGNTGTTAGCGCAATTGTCTCATGTTCCATTTGCCGGAATCTGAACGTCTTTCGTCTCTTGCCAAAAAGTGCCTCACGCGCTCAATTCCAACCGACTATCGTCGTCGTCTCGGCAAAAGCACGTCGGAATTGTGCTTGATGTGGCAAGAGCGGGCTCGGCATCTGTTGAGCCATTTTTTGGGGTCAACAGATTGGCGCCGTCTGTGGGAACCATACAGTTAACCATGAAAGACACGTGGAGAAGAAAGGCCAAACAGACACTAGAAGTTTGGCTGGAGAAAATTCATCTTCTGAAAAAGGAGAACCCTTGAAAAAAGGAGTATTGGAAGTCAAAAGCCCTTGAATAAAGCGAGATCTTGCACTAAGGTGTTCAAAGAAATGAGTTCAGCTGATGAAAATGTCTCGAGAAGGACGAGGGAATACCCTGAAGAAGGGGAACCCCGCGAGCAGCCGCAGCTCCCCGCCCACGTGTTCCAGCACGAAGGCGAGGAGGATCCCAAGGCGGAGGCATGGTTGCTGGCTCACAGGGGAAATGACCACCATGGCCGCCAATATGAGGAATATCACTCAGCAGAACTTAGCCATGCAAGAAATGCTGATGAACATGCAGGGGAAAAGAGGGCATCAATACCTCCATACACAGCCCTCGAAGACGTCTTTCCTGAGGCACAAGAATAATATCAGGAAGAGGAAGTCCAAAGTCAAATGACTGGACATCGTGCTAGAATGGAAGCTCCTCAAGACAGAAAAGACGAAATGGAAATATCAGCTAATTACGCCTCGGAGAGGCCACACGAGGCTCTATTTGATTTTCCTCCAAATTACGAGCCCGAAAATCAGTCTCAAAGGTCTAGAAGTATTTTTGACAAGTTAAGCCCGGGGTTACCTAGGAACAGACAAGCTGATCCTCCGCCCCCGATGCCTAGAGACGAGCAACGCGGGTCGCATCAGAAAGAGGATCAGTCGATGAGCCACGAGGAATGTCTGGCCCGACCCCCTAGAAATAAGCGGGAGAGGAGAAATTAGGCCATGAATGAAGCAGGAACCTCTCATATACCACCTCAAATCTATCAGGGTGAGGATGAAAATTCGGATGGGCCCCAAAGGTCATGCGACCTTGATGACGACTACGAACATTCCCCCTTCTCAGAGGCCATACGGAATGCTCCCATGTTGAATCACTTCACCCTCCCTAAAATCTCAAAATATGATGGAATAGGGATCCTGTGAAACACATGAACAATTACAAAACTCACATGAATTTGAAAGGAGCTACCCCAACAATGAAATGCAGGGCCTTCCACTTAACATTAAGTGGAGGC
>CAIGRN010029503.1:0-19538 GCA_903798345.1 Fraxinus anomala
AATGTAATATTTTAAACAACTTCTTATATGTTCAAATCATTCATAACTCATATAATTGAAAATGTTAAGTAATAAATCATATTTCTCATGTCAATAAAAAATTCTAATTTTTTTTTTCACATAAAATGGATTAACAAAAAGTCAAAATACCAAAAAAAAATTAATAGCATTTAGTTATGTTCAACAAAAAAATATCAAACATTCTCAATATCATTCCACATATCACTTGCTATAGTAGCCCTCCATGCATTAACACTCTCTCTTTCTTGTTCTTGACTCTCCAAAAAATGGTCTTAAATCTTCCTTTTCATTAACCGAAAAAGATGAATCTTCATTATCAGGTTCAACAGGAAATTCATCAGAACGACACTATTTGCAAAGAAAATTGTGTAGTCCTACACAAGCTAATACGAGCTCCGCTTGTGTACGATATGGAAATGGAGGAGCAGTTTTGAAAATTGTAAATCGTGATTTAAATATACCAAATATCCTCTCAACTACGTTCCTCAATGAAGCATGACAAAAATTAAACAACTCTTTTGTATTGGGAAAAAATCTTTTCAATTCCAAGCTTTTGGTTAAGAAGGGAGAGTAAATGTTTTTCTACAGTTATCTTGCTCAACACGCCATTACTATCACGCCGCCACGAGTGGAAGTATCAACCATGAGTTTTAGCAGCTCATTGCTCTCTTCCCACGTCCATTTCTCATATTTTTCGATATATTTTCCTTGAACTTTGTCATTTCCTTGTACTGAATCTTTAATTAATACTACTATCATATTGTACATGCAATGTATTAAAATGAAAACAAACTATGAATGACAAAGATGNAGATGGACTAAAATGTAAACAACTACAATTAACATAAAAATGATTGTGGAAGAATGCGAATTGAACTTTGTGCTCATTGACTAGAGCAAGTCATCAATAGTTTACACAAGTGAATGGATGATCACACCACAACTAGTTTGTTAATTGATACTTGACACAATGCTACTAAACATCAATCAATGGAACCACAGAATCAATGATAGAACAAAATCAATGTAATAAAATTATACTTGACACAAATTAGCAAAAATTATAAATCTGAGATTGCTCATGAAGATATTGCAAGTAAAAGACAACTTTTGTGGTTATTTTAAAAATTGCTGAGGTACAAAGAGATGCATTATTAGTATTACAGTGAAACATTTTTAAACTAAAAACACATTAGTATAATTTACAAAAAACAGTACACACTGGAATATAAAAATTATCGACCTTCATTTAATGTTAAAACAAAAATAACATTATGATACATGGTCCTACAGAACCCTTCAATATAATTAAAAGAAAAAAAAATTAAAAGTCCAAATCCTTCAGCGCACTGTCAATGGAGAATAGTTTGATAGCAATGGCCTGTGGGGTTTCGTTCATTAATTTTGCTATTTGTACCTTTGCCTTTATTTGTTGGATGACACGGTATAAGTTTTCATTTGATAAAACTTTCCATTAACTTGGGCTATTTGCTCATACATTGGGTTCAGCACTAGCCTGTTTAGGTTTGCAAGTGTCAACCAATTTTCAGCCATTTCAGTAATCTGTTGTTATGAAGTTTTTTCTCTTCCTTTTATTATTTTTGTAATGTGTTATTTCATTTGCAAAGTAGAGAAGAATGATAATTTAAATTCAATATTTGTTCTGTGAATTACTTGTAACATTGTATTATTGTTTTGTACTTTAGGCAAAAAAAAATTTGGAAGCGGTTGACGACATCATTCTATTAGAAGACGAAAACGACAACATTTTGGACGGTGCAAACTTCGTCGATGATGGAATTGTAGGAGCGGATAGTTTCATTGTTCCCGAGGTGGGTATGAAGCTCAATGATGAAAAAGAAATGTTTAATTTTTACAAAAGATATGCGTACGACATAGGATTTCCAGTTAGGAAAAGAAATTCACAAAAGGATGATGATGGAATTGTGAGATATATAGTGTTGACATGCAGCCGTGAAGGCCAAAGAAGTAGTACTTCGAGTGGTCCTTTGAAACTGCAAGCTACCATTCAGACAGGCTCCAAAGCCAGGATAACTGCATCTGCAGATGCATGTGGAATATGGAGAATTAACATAATCAATCTCATTCATAATCATAAAACAAGTCCTTTGAAGTCTAGGTTGTATCGTTGCAACCGAGAATTGAGTGCCCATGTTAAACGACGGCTTGAAGTGAATGATAGGCAGGGATTCCGTTGCACAAAAGTTACAACTCCGTAGTTGTAGAAGCAGGGGGGTATGAAAATATGACTTGCGTGGAAAAAGATTGTCGAAACTAGGTTGAACAGGTGAGGCGGTTAAGATTAGGTGAAGAAGATGCCACTGCAATACAAGCCTATTTTTCGAACATGCAAGCAAGGTGCTCACGTTTTTACTTCAGTATGGATTTAGATGAAGAGTTGAGGCTAAGGAATATATTTTGGGCAGATAATAGGAATAGGCAAGCATATAAGGAGTTCGGTTGATTATCTGTTGATTATGCAGGCCAAGGGAAGGAAACGGAAAGCAGGCCCAAGTAAACTAGAAGAGGTCGAACCGATCTCACAGGCGCATGATCAACTACTGAATGAAGACATGCCGGCACAACTCTCATATTCACAGCTTCTAATGGTGCGTCTACTTCGATTCACCAATGTATTTGATTTCCAAATTTTAGTTACATCATGAAATTTGTGTAGGGTGATGGAGACGATCATGTATTTACACAACAAGGGATGTCTCCACATTCTTCCCATTGGTTTCATTATTCTATGGTCAACGTGGCGGAAACATGTGCTTTTGGATGAACAACCATGATGCAGTTATATTCTCAATGGTCAACGTAGCGAAAACATGTGATTTTGTGGACTTGGGATGATATTGTATATGTGCCACCAGTAACTTCCTTTTCTATATATCAATGTAGTTTATGAAATTATGCATGCCCTCCTTCATTGTATTTGTGACAGCAGTAACTTCCATTTCTATATATTACTATGGTTTATGAAATTATGCATATCTTATTGGCGTATTCAATTAGCATTGGTGTATTCAGTTAGCATCGGTACAGGGAAATTAGTGAACTGGAAACAATATAAAGCTATAAATCACATTAACATTTCTGAGATAGTAGTGAGTGAAAATTACAGATTCTTCTCAAGATGTCTCCAAATTTCTTCCCATTACACTAACATTCTTCACTTCACTAACTAAACAACAGCACACATACTACACTAACATTCTTTACTTCACTAACTACACAACATCACACATACTACACATCAAAAGTGGTAGGGAACCACACAGCCAACAACACAGCTACTACTCATGCAGGGCCATTCCCTTTCATATCCACTTTCGCACTTTCGTTGGCTTTGCGTATTGTCACGTTCAACGAAATCTCAATATTTTTTTCTTCCGCTATCCGACAAAAGGATTCGAACAAGCGAGAGAACTGTTGAACTTCTTTGACCAGCACATGATCATTTGAGTTCACGGTAACGCTACTCGATGCGCCACTGGATTCTCCTTTGTCGACCCATTCCCAATATTTACAATTAGCACTGTAGCAATTGAACATTCGACCCTTGTTCTTTGTGTCCTTCTCGACCTCAAAGCACTTCACAACTCCAATTTTATACCAGGGGCATCGCCGTTTTTTCGAGCAGTCAGCAAACAAGTGACCCTTCTCTCGACAGCTATGACAAATTTCATAGTTCTTTCCTAGCATACTGTACACAAACAAACCATATATTACGCTACATTACACAACATCCACAGAGCACCGCAAAATCTTCAAAAAAATGAAGTATTCTAAAATAGTTAAATCGATGAAAATGGAAACCACATAAATCATGCTTACATGATGTTTGCTACGAGGTTCCACCGGAGGTGATTAATGGAGTCATTTGATACACGATCTTGTCGCACAAGGTGGAGGTTCCATCTTACTGCTAACAAAAAAATGAGCTTCCGTTTTATTGATGGCATTGGAGAGTATACGATCGTGCCGTCTGACCGGCTTCGTATTTCGATTTGAGATGGAGGATTGCAGGAAATCGAATAAGGGTTGCAGAAGTTTTCTAATTTAGGGGTGAAGTGGGTTTCTTTTCTGATTTAGGGGTTAAGCAGTTTTATATTGGGCCGGTTTTTCAAGTTTTGACCCGGTTTGATTGTTTTAAATTTGTTTTCTTTTTTAACTAATCAGCAATTGACACATCACCCTGTCAAGCTCCGTGTAAGATGGCGGGTACGAATAGCGGGGTCGTTCTTTCATTTAAGCCTATGAAAATGCTATTATTCCAATGACTGCTAAATCTTGACTGACATTTGACGGTGCAATCAGAAAGAAACAAACAAGAAATCTCAATCAATTCTCTTTAGGTAAATGAGAACGGAATATATACAAACCCAGATTTGATGGAATTACACGAAAATCATATACTGTGTCAAACCAAATTTTACCTAATTGGAGAAGGAGAAAACCCTGGAATGTGAAAGAGAAGAGAAGAAGACGGCTCTTGAGAAATCTCACGATATATGGAAAATTTGTTTTGACATTTTCTATTTATATTTTCTACCAAAAAGTGTCCAAAAGTCCAATAAATTATAAATTCATTATTATCAATTGAATACCTCATAACTTATAGAGACTTTCAAAAAAATTCAATTGAATACCCCGTGACTTTTAGAGACTTTTTAAAAGTCTACAAAAGTCTCTATTGAATATACATAAATTTTTAGAGAATCTTTAAAAGTCTCAATTGAATACGTCTAAACTTTTTAATTCTTCAAAAGTTTTTAAAAGCTCTAATTGAATACACCCCCTTTAATGTAACTGTTAAAATAGAATTTTCCTATATTTCAGTAATTTGATATGCTGAGGAAAATTAGAGTGGATCCAGTTGTAGTCTTGTAGATTCAGGTTATCATAAGGGTTGACTCTAACTATTCCTTCACATATTCATAGGTCGACAGTACTATGTACAATAGCTTAGGAATAATGCTACTTGTACACAAAGAACAATATAATACTTTACGTACAAATGAAATGTAAAAACTTTTTTTTTTATTTGGTTAAAAAAATTTTGAGCTAATTATATTTTATCACATCATGTGTATTTAAAACGTTAGTAAATCATTTTTCAAAGTTAAAAAATTCAAGACAAACTTAAATATTTTATCGAAGATTATGAGTAAAGCGAATTTTCACGATTGAATTAAGTAAGAGATTCGTAGTAAAAGTTTTTTCCTGTTCATCCTCTATCCATTTCAAAACAAACGAGTGCTTAATTGACAGCCAGATCATAATTGATGTGACACCTTAAAAATGGAACAGTAAATAAAAATTATAGCATATCTTTTGGTTAAAAGGTTAAAATGTATACTATTTAACACTTTTATGATCATAATAATGATTTTTGCAAAGCTGTTGCGTAGGATTCAGAGCTATCAATTAAGCAATATTTTTAATTTAATAGACAATTGATGATGAAGTGATGTAATTTTGCAATTGAAATTGAAGTTTGGTGATTGAAATGAATTAAATAAAAGTTTGGTGACTTAATTAAGATAAATTAAAATATAGGAGTCAAATTAATTTTTTCTGAATAGTTTAGTGACCGCAGATGAAATTTATCCTCGAGGTTTTGGGTTTAGAAAAAGGAGACCAAATTGTTGCCACTCGCCGTCACACCGGACACGGGCCTTAACATCGCCTGTGCTCACTCCACGCGCCACCACCTCCACAACTCTTAGCTACCACTGTTGTTTCTCTTACGTCGTCGTATAGACGGCGATAGCATTTACCATTAGTAGAAGTAGAATTCATCCCCTTACAGTACAAATTACAGTATGTGGTATCTATGCGTATTCTACCATAGATTACTCGAATATAGAAAACCCGAGTTTGAATCTCTTGCAGGACTCTTCGGTGCATTCGATGGCACCACCACAGGATTGTTGGAATGGAGGCTTCCGGAGGACCACCATCCCGATTCACCTTTCCATTTCGTCAATATTCCTTCTGAAGAAATTGCTCGAAACATCGCCAGTCGAAGTAAGCATTTGCATGTATACCTATGCCCGCACAAGTACAGAGTAATTTTGTGCTGTGCAGTATTCATTATAATCTAAGTTTCATCTTAATTCAGTAGACATGGATTACTATTGATTTATTGAAGGAGGTAAAAAAAAGGGTTGGTTGTAAGTTAAAACACAAGCTCATAAGTGTTGATTCACTAGCGTACCCAAGTTTATTGGGGAAAAGAATTAGCTTGTTGCTGTATATAATGAGATAGAATTTCTTCATTACATATCTTTATAGTGACAGTGATATATGGGTAAGTATTCCTTCTGGTGAAAATGGAATTTGGTAAATACTACGACGTCTAAGTTGATGCGCTATCATGATTTAATCCAGCATTTCAGCTTTTATCTTCATGCTGTGATATTTGGAAAGAGTTTTGAGGATAAATTTCATGCCTTGGCCTCTTTGAGTGTGCAGGTATTCTTGTAAAGGGAATATATGAGCTGTGGGGGGAAGGACAAAGTTTTGAGGAATTGGAAGAGGCTGTCAAAAGTTATCCAGATGAACGGAAGTTGCCATACTTGTCGGCTGACAGTACTTTTAAGATTAATGTTGAAAGCTTTGGGAAGGTTATCAGCTTTCAGGAGCAAAATAATCGCCTTCAAAAGCTAGCATTTGTTCCTTTTAAGGTGTAATTGTGTTTCATTTCAAGTTGGTTTATTGGTAACTTAAAAATACATTAACTCAAGTAAGTAAAAAATGTTCAAGGCAAGAGCTAACTTAAAGAACTGTAATATTGAACTGCTTCAAGATGACTTGGGCTATAAAATGTTATTGAAGGAGACTTCAATATTATGAAAGTTCTATGCCTTTTTTTCTTTTTTGGTCTTCATGAACCTGGATGTAGTATCTTCTTTCGTTTTTCTTTTTTGTTTGTGGATGTTCATGTTCAGACTTTTAAAGTTGATTTTCTGTTTATTTGATGGCAAAGATCAGTTAGGTGCCTGAGGATATTTGAACTTTTTAGTAGATCTTTTTGGATACTAATGTTGTCAATTGTTGCTAACTGATGACTCAATATATTTCAGGGGCGGGTGAATTTGAAAAAACCTGATCACAATTTCTTTCTTATGGATAATGATGATTATGGATCTGAGAATGGACTTCCACCTATTGTGCGTAGGAGGATCTTTTTTGGTCGGGAGATTGGCACTGCTGATAGGAAGATCTTGCAAACCTATCAATTAAAAAGCCGCAAGTATCTTGGCCCAACAGCAATGGACGCAGAAATGGCTTTCTTGATGGCAAATCAAGCACAAGTCAGGACTGGGAAATTGGTCTATGACCCTTTTGTTGGCACTGGAAGCATTCTGATTGCAGCAGCTCATTTTGGAGCGATGACAATGGTTTGTGATGTTCTGCAAAATTTAGCATTATTTTTCATCCCTTTTCACTGCTTAAGATTATTGGATGATAATTATTTCAACTGATTATTGTCAAGTTATTGAAATTATCTCGTAAGATTTTTTTGGTGCATCTGGTAAATCGTGTTTTTGAAATGTTAATAGGTGCGCCATTTCTGGACCTGCTTGCTAATAAGAAAGTTTGATTATTGATTATTGAAGGAATCATGGCAAGTGCGCCAGTGAATAACCAATAATCAAGTCAAAAAATTATGTCACTTTTATTTATCAATTGTTTATTTAATCAAATTAGTCAGAGCTGATTTTGTTCCAGTTTCACTAATGTCAATATTTCAGGGTGCGGATATTGACATTCGGGTAGTGCGTGATGGCCGTGGTCCTGATTGTAATGTCTGGAGCAATTTCAAGCAGGTGATTTGTAGACTTCTGTTTATACATCTTTTTGAATTACGTGTTCTTGGAACTATTTCTCTTAATGTTATATCACATCTTGTCATGCAAATTTTTTCTTCATCTTTCTGTGTCAAACTTGTAACAATCTCATAGTACTATTGTTAAGTGAGTTTTGAGGGGAAATGAAGATATCTCATCGAGCATGGAAATGTCATCGGCCTTTATGTCCCAAAGTAATCTTATCAAATCCCCTATGACCTAGTATGCTGAGTTTTGCATTTTTCTGTTTGCTGTAAACCTGAGAAGTGTTTCTGTTGCTTTGCAGTATGGATTGCCAATGCCATTATCATTGTTAAGGGCTGATAATAACCTTCCACCTTGGCGTTCTGGATTAAAAGAGGTAATTTGACAACTTAAGTTGGTTATGCAATTTGTTTCCTCCTTTCATGGTCCTGCAGTATGGTATTTTTTGATAAGTCTACTTAATTTTCTGATTTTAGTGCTCGAGTTCCAAGTGTTTTTCCAATGAACATTCTACTGGTTTTGGTAATTACTAACTTTTTATTTTATTTTTCTTGTGGGGTGGGGGAGGGGGGGGGGGGGGTTATGAGCCTACTGATATATCTGAATGAAAGAGGAGTATTCTGTTAAGATGGCATCAGTATTTTAGGCCAGCATGTTCAACAGTGTCAACAAGGCCAAAGATTGAATAGAATCTTTATAAATGGCATCAGAGTCAACACTCGTTAACATGTATTAAAGTACGTTGGACTAGTTGGTTACTTGGTTACTAACTTTGTAAGGGTCGAATCTAACATTCCATGAGCTGTGTTGTTCAACTGCTGCCATAAATTTCCTTGTTTCTTTTTAATTCTTAACTTAGTGCTTCTTGCAGATGTTTGATGCCATAATATGTGATCCTCCTTACGGTGTTCGTGCTGGAGGACGTAAATCTGGCGGTCGTAAGCTTTTGAAAGGTGTTGTTGCTCCGTATACTGTTCCTGATGACAAGAGGACTGGCCACATACCGTCTACTGCCCCTTATAGCTTAGTGGAGTGTGTGCATGATTTGCTTGACCTTGCTTCTAGGATGCTTGTACCAGGAGGACGACTTGTCTACTTCTACCCTGTTCTAAGAGACAATGAATCCGTAGATCCCAATATCCCAGAGCACCCATGTTTCAAATTGGTTGCTTCCTGCGAACAAATCCTTAGCTACAGGTACAGCCGGGTGTTGCTAACCATGATCAAGATTGCACCGTACACTGAAGATATTGCAGAGGCAGCTAGGATCAAGCATTTGGAGTTTAAGGAAAACCATCTCAAGTGGTTAGAAGATGGTAACTTACATTCAGCTGTTTTCGAGCCTGCTGATATTCAGATTAATGGTTCGAGTGATGCAAAATTTAGTATGAAGCCTAAATACAGGGGAAAGTATGTGTAAGTTTGACATTAAACAGCCAATTTTTGGAGGGTTCTTTAGATTTTCGGCCTAGAATACGAGGTGTCATTATCTTTTGACACTGTACAATATACTTTGTCAAACACGCCATCAAAATAATTATTTTCAGCCTCGGCCAAACTAGTGCGCAAAACATGTCATTAGTTTCAATCAAAGCTATGGCCATGCTAAGTCACCATCCAAAGAAAAGCAAGTAGAAAGGTTTTGCTCGCGTCAATGTCAATATGGTGTGTCTATCGATGAAACTTGAAAACTTTATGAACAAGTTGAGATTGGGGTGAGGCATGTCTTGGTGCAATCATAGTGACTTGCATTTTGATTTGGTCTTTTCCAAGCAAAGTTCAAACCCCTAAAAGTTTAATTAGTAGATGGGGCTGACTTGCCTTTGTTCACAATTAAGAAGTATAGTGTACGGTTCAAAGGGGAATTCGTTTTTATATATTTACATTATTTCTTCTCTCAAATCTCCCTCATGCTGCATGTGCTGTTGTTTGTGAGTGCAGACTGAGATGATTAGCATGTTCAGTGCTTACGAGCTCATTAAGCAATGAAATAGTTTTATTATACACAACCTTATGCTTACATGAGATCTTTGTAACTTTTATGGACAAGAAATTAAAGCATGTTTGAGTCTCATTCTTTAAATAATCGTTTTCCGTTGTTAAACTCATTTTCAATTACAATCTTTCATTAAAATAATTTTGTACGCTCAAACAAAGTATTAAATCATTTTGTCCAATTATATATAATTTGTAATGGCAAGATGTGATCACGTGACCATTACATATGCTTTGATATCATATTGAATTACTTAGTTCATTTTTTATTCAACTATAAAGTGAATTAGAATCTAGGTTAAAGTCAATAAAAATTGATAGAAATATATTATTGAAAAGTTATAGATCTCACGAAATGTATAATTAAAATTAATTATTGATTTTAACTTAAATTTTTATCAATTTTTTTACTTAAATCAAACGGGGACATAATATATTTGATACAATTAATCTTTTGAAAATATTCTATTTATATACGCACTTTGGACACCATACCAGTTCAGGAATGGATTAGTTGATTGTTTGGTTTACATATGCATAGTCTAGATTGACACACTTAAGAGTGTCACGTACCTAAAGTCGGTCAATCCAAGTAGTCGAACCTATATTATAAATTATAAGAGTGAAATTTCTGTTCAAGCAAACCATAATTGATCCAATTACATACTCTGTTGATATTGAAAAGGATACTTAATCAAAAAGTTACAACAATTAATCAGCGCTACATGTACATCATATTTTACATTGTGTCACATAGTAATATATAATTGGATAGTTCTTTAAAAACAAGACACACATTTTCCTATCCAACACTTTTTAAAATATGGAATGTACAAAATGAAATCTACATTTAGCATTCTACAACAATAGTGGTTGATAGGTCTAGGGATTAGGGGAAGTTAAAAAGTTCATGGTACTGTTTTTTAGTCAATTTTGTTTTTAGTACAAGAGGATTAGGATCAAGGAAGGTAAAAAGAAATTATTAGTAATTTTTAACTATTTTTTGACCAAACAACGCCACCCACCATTAACTTTGATATGCAAGTTGCAAGTTTGGAAGCCCTCTATATATTATTATTATTTGTTTATTTTATTTTTTTAGTGGAAGCCCTTTATATTTTGGAAAAGGTGCTTTTATTTAGGTTTTAATTCAACGTGCTGAGAGATCGACACATAGCCTCGAACTAAGGGAAAGGTGGGCTTTTTTCCATTCTCATACTGTAGTCACTTGAAATTAGTCTTTCGATTTTCTTAATACTCTTATCAAAAAGTTCGAATAAAAAAAGAAAATTGAAGTCTTGTAAAACTTTGTGGCATCTTATAACACAATTCAAACAAGCTTTAAAATTTATTCATATGAAGTCTTAACTATGTTTATGCTATTGCAATGTGATCATTTAAAATGTTAGAACTCCGTCCATGCAGGATCATGACCTCTATCCATACGATCCTTGAGCCAAAAGTGACACGACCTCGTGTTTAGTTTGTTCCTTAATTAAAATATTAAAAAACTCACTAACATGTACCTTATATACATGTAGGTTAGTATGAAATTATTATTGAGAAAAAGGTAAATTAATTTTTAAAATAAAAAATCAACATTTTAAAATGAATTTCATGCTTGCGTCACCATGACTTAATGCTTCCCTAAGCAGACACCCATAAAAAGAAAATGTTCCTTGGCTTCGTCATACAAGACAACCACCAAATTCATATCATAACATAAAAAAACCTAAAAAAGGCTACTCAATATGAAGATCAAGAATGCCAAATGACAACCTCACCCCATCACCCCCAACCGTCAACCCAACCCAACCCAACCCACCCCACCATCCCACAGAGTGGTTAATGGACCCCTCTAAACCAATAATCCCTTCACGTGACAGTCTCCCCAACAAAATCATGAGATTACAGAATTTTGAAGCAACATTATTGTGGCATATAGAGACATCAGTTTGATCCATCTTTATCTTAATGTGCAATTCTTGTGGTCGATTCTTCTGATGGCTATCTCCACGTGTCACTATTTCGGAATTGCTCTGTAAGTAGTCCATGTTTTCGTTCATCATATTTGATATTGTACAAATATAATGTACTATTCGACGATATTATACACATTCAGTCTAATATACTTAAAACATGTTGATAGACATTTAACATAAATTTGCATTGAAAAATTAAACATTCTACATTAAGGGTAGGCCTTTTTGGACCCTACTTTCTTGGATCTAATTCGGCAAACTAATTTCATCGAGATCATCCAACGACAAGAAAACTTCATCCATGCATGAAAGTCCTGTACTATCACCATCATGATCATCATCGTTATTGTTGTTGTACTGTTGCACTCGACACACCACCCATTTACTATATCCCTTCAAGAAAATCAAATAATAGAAAGTTAATTAGTAACTTTTCTTCCCACAACAATGTAGCAACTACAAAGAAAATAATTCTACACGTGCACGAACAAATACACCATATGGACGTCAAGTACAAAGTGTCGGACAAACAAGTAGCTAGATATTAGCTTCTTATTGTCCCACACAAGATATTGTATAGGGTTTTGTGCTTACCGTCTTGGAACTTCTTCTTCTTGATGAAGAAGAAGAATCAGAGAGCCTAAATTCCTGCATTATCCAATTTGTTTTAACACCCTCTGGAGATTCACCTGTGTAAAATGCATAACATTTCTTCATGCCAACTTTTTGGGCAGCTCTAGAGTATATTGGTTCATCTACACCCAAAGACTGCCAATATCCACTACCAGTTATTCTGGTTTGTGTCCTCCTGCTGTAGTAGTACCATTTGTTGCCTTCACACATTGCTTTACCTACATGCAAGATCAAATATTTATTAATAAGATTATAATCTTCTTGAATATAAATAGATTACCATTATTTATATTACCATCTAGTTCCCATGGATCATAGGGATAGAGGTCAAGATCAGGGATGATATCAGGGTGGTAAGGTAAAAGGGAGGCCTTTCGATGAAGGAAATGGACGACGAGCTCTTCATCACTAGGATTGAATCGAAAACCAGGTGGCAAGTTGAAATTGTTATCCCCCATTAAGTGTGTACTTGTGCAGAAGTGAAAATGAAGATGTGGGGTTGTGGAGAATGGAATGGAATGGGATATATATAGTAAGTAGAGAGAGAGAGAGAGAGAGAGAGAGAGAGAGAGAGAGAGGGGGTGTGTTTGATCAGCTGCACCATCAAGATTGGAGCATAGCCATTATTTTTGATATTTAACTGAGTGCTGTGCCTGCTGGTGTGCTGCCTTAATTCCAAGGCGGCGGGTTGGATATTTTCCAAGTAATGGGATTTATTGGCATTAGAGGGGGTGGGGGTGGGGATGGGGGAGGGCTTAATACATGTATGTATCTATATTTGAGATTTTGGAAATAGGGTATGTATATATTTATTTGTTATTACTTATTGTGTCAATATTTTGTGAGGATTAAAATATTGATTTTTATTTAAGTTAAAGGCAACAATTAATTTCAATCATATATTTCATAAGACTCATAACTTTTCAATAGTACATTTCATCAATTTTATTAAAAATAACACGAGTTATGTTTGATAATAACGTGGGTCATCATCACACTTCCTTGTATCATCAATCTTGAAGATTCGCGCCATCTCGTTGAATATTTGCAAGTGGACAATTGTGGAATTTGATCGCGAGACATATTCGTACCCTGATATGATGTAAAAAAAAAATTCTTTTTAAACTTTTGAATTATTGAGTTATTAAATACATGTCTTAGGTGGGGTATTAGATCTTAGGTGGAAAGCCGCGCCTAATGGAGTGTCCATAAACCAATTATAATCATAATTTATTAAATGCACAAGTAATTGGGTTCTTAGTTTTATCCTAAATTTTCATGGTCCCATTAGTTTTGATTCTTTGGTTGAATGTTAATTTTTATTTTTTTTTATTTTTTTGTGTGATCAAGATTGAGTTTTTACTTACTCATATTATAAACCACTTATTTTTGGATAATGATGATGGAATAGGATCAATTAATTAAATGGGATTTACCACTATCAACTATAGTGAGTATTATCTTATCTAATTGAGTCCAATAATAACCGTCTCCGTCATTTCAAAATGAGATCAATTGAAAAAAGAGTAGTCCAAATGAAATTCTCCTCTTTTACTCTTCTTTTTGTCACTTGTGATAGAAAGGGAGAAGAACTCTAGAAAAATATCAATGTTTGCTAATTTAGTATTTCATCGTGATCGATTTTGTTCGTGTCGTTTGACAATAGTTAAGTAGCGACATGGTTATTTGACACTGTTTTATAAATTAAAGATTTCGACAACTTAAATAATTAATAACGACAAGGTTCAAGAAACAACACGAATATTTCAAATTTGACTCAATACAACCACATTATCGTACCTTAATCATCCTCATATTCCATTGGCTTCATATCTTTGTGATATAACAATCAAATTCTCATGTCAAGATTATCCAAATCACGGCGCCACCACACACCATAGTTGAGGAGATCAAACTCCGAAGTGCACATTTTTGGAAACGTATAATTTTGTATAAGCACATATAAACACAACCCCAAACATTATGCATATCGTTTTGTACAGTACTCGAACATATATGCACCAATTATTGTGCATATCGTTCTGTACAATACTATAAGTTATAGCTAACACGTTTAATGTTCAAAATTGGGACCAATCATCCAAAGATGGAGATGCGAACAGCATAGAATTTTTGTGCTTATGTCACCAATATATTATGCTTATGAATATTTGCACTAGTACAGTTGCAACCCCACAAATGTCCAGTCCATTAATTCTCTCAAGTCCTGACAATCCATGTCGCATAAAATTTGTACCTATATTCTCTTTAACCATTCTATCCCACCAATTCTTGGAATTATTACTGACACATTCTGCGCAAAACTTTGTGCAATGAAGCATGTGAAACAAAGTGTAGTGAATTTCGATGTATTGAGTCGAACTAGATTAGACAGATAAAATAGATAAGCACGTCACCTAAAATATTAATCTTGTCAATAGCTTCATCAATCATGCTTGGTGTACGTCTTGGTATACACCTTTGATAACATTCTATCATCGGATAATTCAAACAAAAAGACTGTTTTTACAGCCAACACGTCATCTGTCAATAAATATGTTAAAAAATGATGTACAAAATTCATGCTTTTTTCATGGTTGATTTCTATGGAAATACAGAAAGAAGGTTTCAATAGTTAACATTTAAAACTTGAAATTTTGAATTTGTTGATAAGTTTGAAAATACATAAGTGACATATTTCGAATAGTTTTATCATGTGGCCCATGTAATATAACTTTTTTTTTATTATTTAACTAATATTAATAGTCAAAAAAAAGTTCAATTTAAACTCCAATAGAATTGACAATCATTTGCCTAGTTAGTTGATATATAATCTTACCAAATTCTACATTGTTCAATTTCAATCATGATGATTAAAAGATTTAAGTACTCGTGCACCATTAAGAAGCCATGAGAGCCGCCATATGCTTTAATAAGACAATATGTTAAATAATTTTTAACCCTTGCTTCTTTTTTCTTCAACGTGAAATAAATAAAACTCTAGTTGCACTGCTTTCAAATTTATATAGGCTTAGGATGTTACTCTTGTAGGCAATTATAATGTAACAATGACAATATAATATAATCCATGTCATCATGTTTTCATTAATTAAACACCAATGATTTTTTATTTTTTTTTTGGGTGTAAGAATTGGAATACTTGATGGTGTGTGATACGTTTGGCATATTAGACTACGCCCCTGTTTGGTTAAGCTATAATTTAGATTTTTAATAAATTTTAATAAAAGTTGATGAAATGTGTGGTTGAAAAGTTAATAAAATTTATGGATCCATAAAATGTGTGATTGGAAATGAATTTGAGTGAAAAATGAGTTTTAAAAAATTGGGGCAAACAAGAGTTAAATAAAAACTGATAAATCTTATCAAATGTCTCTTTTCTTTGATATGTCTAGTGTTAGAATTGGATTATGATCCGAATTATTGTTGAGTATTTGATTGGAAATACCGTTGGAAAAGTACTGGAGTTGATAGTGGACTTAAAAATATTTTGAGGGAATCCAAAGCGAATTTGACTCATATTTTATCCCAAATTCTCCAATTGATTTTACCCATTACATTGGGACTTCACATTATATTAAATTATTCATGTATTAATTCTCCTAGTATTTTAAGGATTCTTTAATTATAAATATGTGTTGTAAAACACATTGGAATTGACCAATTGTCCAATTATTTATTGGTTCAAGAGATTGTTTGTAACTCTTTATTATTGATTATAGTGAATTCTCAGTCTCTACCCGTGGTTTTCTTGGATTTTGATTTCCACGTAAATCTTGTTTTCTTTGTGATCCATTATTTTTATATTACTCATATTATTTTCGTCATTATTATTTGGCCTGATTCTCAACAAGTTCTACCAGAACGATTTTGATATCTTGTTTGTTTCTCAGCAAAGTTGTATCAGAGCCAAGGTTTCGGCGGTTCTTAGATGTGCCAGATTGGTTATTAAAGCGAGATTTGAACAAAGTTGATTGTTTCAAGGATAACAAGTATGAAATTTGAGATTCCGATTTTGGATCATAACACCAGATTTTATTATGACATATTTTGTTTGGACACTCGAAGGGAAGCAACGTAAGGAATTGTGATCTTGTTGCTCGCAGGGATATTTGAGCAAATTTGTTATTTTAGATGTAGTTAGTTGTAAACTTGATGATTTTGTTGGTCATGGTGATTCGAGCAAGCTTGGTGCCCAAGGTAATTCTGCTGGTAAACAGTGTTTGGACTCAGTGCATAGTTGTTGAGTATGCTCGAGGGACATGGTAGAAGAAATTTGATGGAATGTTCTGTTGGGATAATTTTGTTAGATTTGAACGGTTAAGTTTTATTCTTTGTAATGAAATTCATGTCAATGTGAAGTTTATTAGAATTAGGTTATGACTTTAATTCTTGTTGAGTATTTGATTGGAAATACTGTTGGAGGAGTTTTGAGGGTTGATAGTAGATTTGAAGATATCTTGAAGGAGTTCAATGTGAATTTGACTCATATTTCATCCTAAATTCTCCATTATTGATTTTATCCATTGTATTTGTCAGATTTTTAGTGTTGGCAATTATGTAGACAGAATGACTAATTAGTAATGTGTTGTAAAATTCAGAGACCTATGTTGCAATTAGTATGAATTGAGTTATAAGGTTTAGGGTTCGAACATGAAAAGAAGAGAAACAAGGCGCCGCATTTTCGCTAGCTTCTCGTCCTGTTGGCGTTCGAGCGACAAAAACAGAATGCATGTCACCCGCTTGTTGCCGAGCTCTCGCTCGAGCGATAGTATGTCCCCGATTTTCACTCAAGCGACATGTCGACCCGAAAAACCCTAATTTGTTGTTTTGAAGTATTTTTTTCGACCCATTCAACTTAATTACCCTCTCCTATAAATACTCAAGCATATGGACGAATTGGGGATGATTGTTCATTGTGCTTATTATCTAAACAGATTCATATCATTTTTTGAATATCCATAAGCTTATTCATACATTGATTCCATCTTCTTCTTTTTCTTGAGATCATACAATCATATATTTGGGAAAAACATCAAATCCATTGAATTCGAACACATACTTCATATTGGTCATAGGAATATACTCTCTCAGTTGGATTTCAGAAGTTTCTGGAGGTTGAGAGAAGTTGGACTACAAGCGCAAGAAGAGCACAAGACCTTGGAGCAAGTTCTTGGAATTCCGCTGGAAAGAGACAATTGCAGAATATCTTGGAATAGATCTTGGAGTTAGCAGGAAATAGATCGGGAAGTCTAGTAGATTTGGCTAGATAGCATCTGACTGTAACTCACTCTGTATTGTCTATAGTGTATGTAACTAATTTGGTCCCGAAGTTTTTACCCAATTGAGATTTCTCTGTCATTATATCGGTGTTTATTATTGATTTCTTTATTACTACGGTATTCAAATATAGGATAATTGGACATGTATGCTTAATTATCTAGAAACAATTAAACGTGACTTGTTGCTTTTGATCGATTAATTCCGCACGTAGGGTCAAAACTAAAAACGGATAAGTAACAACCATTTGATAACTTAAAAGTCGTTAAATTGGTAATCCGTAAACTGTTAAGTGGTATCCAGTGCGACTCTCGATTTTTCAGCATTGGGATTTCATCTTATATTAAATTATTCATGTATTAATTTTCATAGTATGCTAGAGATTATTTGATTATAAATATGTGGTATACAACACATATTGAAATTGATAAATTGTCCAATTAATTATTGATCTAAAGAGATTCTTTGTAACTTCTTACTATTAATTATAGTGAATTTTTCGCTTCTACCCGTGGTTTTTCCGGATTTGGTTTTCACATAAATCTTGTTTTATCTGTGATCCATTATTTTCATATTACTCATATTATTCTCGTATTTATTATTTGGCCCGACAACATCCAGTTTAACTTACAAAAATTGAATTTAGTTGAAAGTGAAAGAGCTATGAAGTTTGAATATAATAAATCAACGTAAAACGGACTCACAATGTAAAGTTAAGTCCATATTTGACACACATTTTTTTAAAATACATTTTTCAAAACTCATTTTTAAACCACACATTATTCAGCAAAATAATATTTTCCATCACATCAATAATTTTTCCTTACTTTTTAACTACATATTTCTCATCATATCACTATTTAAAATACATTATTTTCTCAATAATATCCACCAAATACATTATTATATTAATGTACCCGACGAAGTAAAATATGTTAACACACCGTTTTAGCATCTTAATTGAAGTCAATATGCAGTCTCCCTCCATACAGAGTTAGAGATAAAAATCCAACTCTAATACCATGATAAGTATATAGGCCTAGATCATCACTGTAAAATCGGTTTATAATGTGAGGTTTTCGTTCTCCGTTCACCATATAAATGTCACATTTTAGTGTACTTGATCGACAAGAGACATGCCAACAAATATTGTAGAGATTTCAGAAAAAAAATGGTCATCATTTGATACTAAATCGGGAATCATAATAAAATCAATCATTCAATTTTAAAGAGGATTAGGAGTATCCTAATTATAGTTTAAGAGTCATGACAAAATTAAACTAATTTAGATCAACTTCTCATCTTGATCTCATTTTCGTTGACTTCCAATCTTCACATAAAGCAATCCATATTCTGCTACAAGCCCGGCTTTTTATATCATTTAAAAGCTTAAATTGTTAAAGATTCTGTAAAAATTATTTATATACTAATTTTAGTGATCACGAGGGTCCAATGTTGAGAATTTTAAGACTACTATGGAAAGAGATGTCGTCCCAACTTTCAAAAAGGAACAATGCTATTACCAAAACATGCCGGCCACAATGTTGAGACAATTGATAATGTTATTGATGAGAACGTGGTTCGAGTATATGTTTAATTTTTCAAAGTCAAATTTAAACATCCATTAAAAACATATAAAACAACTAAATGACGATGAGACTTGTATATATAGAACTTCAACGGATATGAAAAAAGCACGAGTTATTTAATTTTCTCAAGCGGTATCCTATATTACGATTAA
>CAIGRN010029505.1:0-19473 GCA_903798345.1 Fraxinus anomala
TCCCTATCCCGATCCCTATCCCTATGTCTGTCCCTGTCCCGTTCGCGACGGTCGCTCATAGTGCTGGGAATTAACAGGAAGCAAGGGTTCCGTCGAATTTAACAGGGATAGAGGTTTTTCCTTTTTGCAGTGTGTGGGTTTTGAACAAAGTGGCCAATCCAGTGACAGCGTTTTGTGAGTTAAATGTTTAATAACAGCCAACTTCGGATATTGTTACGAGTTACTGATGGAGCTTCAAAATTCTTCTCATTGATCATTCAATTTTTTGTCGTTACACTTCACCACTCCTCCAACAGATTCTATTTCTCTTTCAACCTACTTGAATGACGAAATTTATACGTAACACCTAAGTCCATTCAAAATGTAAATCAAACGTGAGCAAGGATGCCATCTCATCAAATCGTGCAACACGCAAACACGCCTCTCCCAAATGAAACCAAAACTCCACAAAAATTCACCAGTGTGGAAATTGAAATCAGATCCCAAATCTCTCTAAACCTAACCCCCAAATCAATTCTATCCCACAATCGAAAGCCCCCCGAATCTGATCTGTAAGAAATTGTAATCCTACTAGTAGGTACTCGAGGTTGCTTGAGGAAGTCAATTCGAACATGTATCTTCTCCGACCATGAATTGAAGTGCACGAAATGGAAATATCATCCAATTCCGGGCAATTTGAGGATTGACGGATGCGCGATTGCAGTAATTTTTTTGGCAATAAACACCTCTTGGACTGAAGGTAACCCTGGACGAAGGACTGAAGGTTTATGAGTGTTAGCACTACAGTTTGTTTACTAAAATCTTCCTGCAGATTGTTTACCAAATTTCTCCCAACTCGTGTTTACTGAGTTTTTGTTGGGTTTTGTAATTCAAATACTGGCCAAATTGGGTTTAAACTTCGCGTTATGGAGAATTGGATTTGAAGATGTTAAAATAGGATCCAAGAAGGAAAAAATACGGAATGACGGTGCTGGATGAACACCCCCTTATAGCTCAAGCGATAAGAGCAAAATTGAAACAGGGAGCTCATTGCCCGCCCCTTGCCGAGCTGTAGCTCGAGTGACGGGTTGCGATTTTTTTTTCTTTTTTAATTTTATGCGAATTTTAACGTAGTTTTCATATTTTAGGTTAATTCTAGGGTTTAGACATGTCTCTTACAAATAGTAGACTTTTCATTCAATTTAGCTAGTAGAAAAGACAAAAGTTATATTTTCTCTCAATTAGTTGTTATTAATAAGATATTCGGTTTCTCTGCCAATTTCAGCTTCTTGCTTGTTTTCTTTTAAATCTTATTCTTATTTATTAATTTGTGTGATTTATACTTCATATCGTGACATATCGCCTCCTCGAATTTCTAATAGTTTTCGTGGCTGCAATAGTATTTTTTTAATTACAGGAAAGAGATGAGGATTTTTCATATTTGTAGAAATCCAGGGCAACAACTATCGTAATGCCCAACAAAGCAACGGTGCCCAAGCTGTAGTGAGGGCTTTGTGAAATGGATGGAGGTGGAAAGAAGACTGCAAACACATGGCAGTTATTCTTTTGTTATAGTAGCGATTGTGGATATTTCAAGTGGAGTGATGTTTCGTCCGTCGAAAGTGTTTACAATGAAAGTGAATCAAGATGTGTTGTTTGGGTAAATTCTAAACCTAAAGATTCCTGAAGATTTGTCGCGTATATTAAAAAAATTTGCTCAAATATTCGAATAAGAGGACATGGAGATATCCCTCAATATAACTATCTGCAAGGGGAAAAGGAGATACAAAAGAGAATGGAAAACAAAAGGGAAGAGATCCTTGAATTTGTTCCATATATGTAATTGATTAAAAGATTGATCTAATTGTTTATCATGTTTATATAATCTACACTAAATTTGTTCCATCTAGAGTTTAAGTTGAAGTGCTCATGATATCTATTTGTAAAGAGTCTTGCTACGATAACATGCTCAATGACATATTTTAAAACATGGGAACAAGTGTCAATATATGATTGGACAATTTGAAAAATAGAAAAAAAACACAATACCCAATCAATCGTTGCCATCCCACCCCATCACCCAATTTTCTGTCAATCACCCTAGACAAATAGAACTATTCATCTGTAAATTACATCAGTACTAGATTTTCACTTGCTACTTCGGTGTACATTTTGTTTGGTGTTTGTTGATTCAGGACAAGTTGGATGCACTCGTGTATGCAAGTACATGATTCCATTTAAGTTTTGTTTCTCTACAACTTTTAAAATCAAGAAATGATTCAGCCACTTGAATTAACATTCACCTTCCTGTTTGTTAAGTGATGATTCTAACTAAAATGTGTATGCAGGTACATGATTCAAAAGACATTTTTGATGATAATTGTGATGAGATAATTTGAAAACATAAGGAGAACATATACCATTCATCACATTCAGTGAAAATTAAAGCTCAAGAAACAGAGAACTCAACTGACATGAAGTTTTGGTTGGTAAGAAAAATAGCATTTTATTCTGATATAAGATCAAATTCATAAAATATATTGTTATCAACTAACAAAATCCACGGAATACAATAGTTGGACGAATATCATACAATCTTGTTCTAAACCGTATATGTGAATTGTTTTCTATCCTGACCAATGACAAGGAGACAAGTGTTTCCAGTTTTCTGTTGTGGCCTTGTACAGGGATAGCAAAGTTCCATGTGAATTATACCAAACCTTTACTCAACTACAGTCAAGTCATTGCCAACTTCAATTGCACAGGTTGTCAGGGCGGACGTAAAAGTTTAAAGTTATGGGGCACAATTGAACTTACAAAGAAGTTGGGAGAAATTTTACAATCAAAAATTTACGTCCAAAAAAAATCATATACCGTGTAATTTTGCATTCGAAAATTTATGTAAGATATGATTTTTTCGGATGTAAAATTTCGAAAAAATTTTATGTCATATTTCATATAAAATTTCTTAATAAAATGATTAAAATTACATTGAGAAATTTGTATCGCAAAAATAATAAATGTTAATGAAATAATTGAATTTTTTTTTAAAAAAATGTAAGTTAGACATCTTTCTTTAACACTTATGTTTAACGTATTTTTAACTATTTTCGATATCTATTTGGACTATTCGATATGCACATAATGTAGTTCTTGAAATAAGCTTTGAAATAACATAAGCAATTTGTAGATTCGATTAGCGTATGATCGTCAGAGAATTTTTAAAATTAACATGTTATTGAAATTCAAATTTATTGTGATTTTGCCCCTATTTGGTGGAGATTAAAATCAATTTTTTTAATAAATTTTGATAAAAGTTAAATAGTTATGGATTCTATGAAATATGTTATTAAAATTAATTGCTAAATTTGATTTAAATTAAAATTTAGATTTCAATCGATACCAAACATGATTTTATATATAAAAAAATCTCAAATGTTGGGGAGTCACGTGACCCCCCAGGACCCCCCGGGTCCGCCCCAGAGGTTGTAGTGTGCAATCAAAGTTTTACATTATGACATTAAGTGGGGGAAATAAGATCAGGTAACCAAAATCAACCGAATCTATAATTAGGGCCCGTTTGATTGTAAGAATGGAATTTGGGTGGAAAGAAAATGAATTTCAGAGAATTAAATTGCCTAAAATTTGTTTTACTAAAAATTTTCAATTAATTGTGTTTGATTGATATAATTTTCCACCTGAAAAATGTTGAAATTTTTGATCTTTTGGTGTTCGTTTGGCTTTATTTTTCATGAAAATTGTCCAGTAAATGAATAGAATTTATTACATAGAATTTGTTTCAATTGTTCAAAAAAAAAAAAAAAGCCTAGAAAACAATTTTCCCACCAAAGTGGTGAGAAAACCAATTCAAAGAAAAGCAAGAAAAGGGGGTCATGTGGGGCTAAAGAAGAAAAACCAATTCCATTGAATTTTTTTGCCAATCAAACATGAAAATGGAAAATAATTTTCAACTTCCATGAAAAATAAACCCTATCAAACAAGGCCTTATAGATGTTCATTACTACATAAGCAAAACAGAATTTTTTTTCCTAGCATATGCCCGACCTTAAACTCCGGATTCTTAATGTCCGTCTCAACAAAAAAAAATCAAGAAATCAATATCCACCCTCCTCATCGGATGAACACTAAGACAATAGCTTCTCTGACAACGGATATTTCAATTCATCTACTTCGATATCCTTACCCTCTTCTCATTCATTCATTTATTATTTCTCTGACAAGATGGAGTTAGGGCTTAGTCAATTATTTCTTTTTCAGGCAACGAGATCTTTGAATGCACTGAAAGGCTTAGTGAAGTTGCAAGCATTGATTAGAGGGCATTTGGTAAGAAAACAGGCCATTGCTACACCTACATGTATGTTGGCATTGGTGATTGTTAGAGAGAGAGCTCAAGCCCATAGAATCTGAATGTCTTAAGAAAACACAACAATTCAACAATCAAAGGCAATTCAATCATAGAAAATCAAACACAAGAGAGTAGATTTGAATATATAGTCAGAAAGTTCATGATTTCTTATTGCAAAGTCCACAATTTATATTTACATTTCCAGATATGCAAAGTCACTTTACTGTAACGACTCTTCCTACCTACACAAAAAATAAAAATAATTGTTCGGGAATTACCTTCATGTGGTCCCTACACGTGTTCAATAATCCAAGGTTTGTGGTCCTTGGTTGATCGAATTTGGGGGGCCTTCGATTGTGGGGTAGAATCGATGAATTTGGGATGTGAGAGATGAATTTGATTTCAATTTCCGCACTTTGACGAATTATAATATTAAAACAATATATAATCTCAGAAAGTTAAAAACCCGATAACTTTCAAGAGCATGTAATTCACAATAAAAATTGAACTTTTTTTATTATATCCCTCTAATGTATAACATATCGAGATACATTTAAGTATATAAATAACATTTTTCTTTCCTACTAAAACTTAGTTTTATCTTGACTGCAATCAAGTTGTGTAATTCACCTAGTCCATAGGCTATGATAATAATAATTTGCCTCTTTCGAGTACAAAAAGATTAATCGATAGCAATTTTCTAACCTATGACATTCCTAAATGATAGAATCTCGACATCTTTGGACCAACAAGAACGAATTAATGACCCAAGTTGTGAGGGAAGGTGACCATTAAAATAGACCTAGTTAACATACCTATATTAAACTACTTATATATACAAAAATAAAAGAATTTATAAATTATGTATTTTATGAGTTAAAAAAATACAAATATTACTGATTTTTTTTCGTGATATCACAGTTAGGGTGAGTATTTTAACTAGAATCGAACATTCCAAATCAGAACCGAAGGTTCCTGTCGAGTTTCAAAAATAAATAAATTAGAAATCAAAAGCGAGAGTCGATCGGGTTGAGATTCGGGTCAAATCTTGAACCGAAATGTGGGTACTCGACTTTAAAATCGAATTTGTTATTTTTTATAATTTTATTCTTCTTGACCAGATGACCTAGTCCAATAAATTGTAAATTTGCAAGCCCCGACAAATAGCAAGATTGCATGGCTTAAATAGTACCCTAATAAAATCAGATCCATTTGTTATGAATAAATGAAGCAATAGGAAGTCACTAGGAATCAACAAGGTGTAGCATTTGCTAAGATAAAGTGGTTGAATCAACTAGGAAGTGACTAAAAAGGGAAAAAAGAACGAATCTACAACAACAAAATTGGGCAAATAACTTGAACTCCATGAAGCTATTAAAAATAGGAGCTCCTACGTACTCACCGATCCTCATGGATGTAGTGTTAAAAGGTTATGATCGATAAACGACTCCTCTTTTCAAGCTTGGCATGCACTTGTTCGCAAAGAAAGCACATAGAGAGAATTTTTTAACTTTAAAGGAACAAGTATCAAATTCGATGGTTGAAGGATCAACAACCTCAATTGTGAAGTATATATCTTACGAATTTTGAGCATTTTTTTTAAATATTGAAATTTTATTATTCATAATCTATGTGAGATTTATGTTTTGAGACTCGTTTTATATAGAGGTAATACGATGTTAGGAACATGCGTTGACTAAATGAACGATCAGATATTGTTAGAGCACCTAACAACTACATTCTCTATGTTCCCGTTTATGTTTTTGTAAGGCATAAATATGATTTAACTTACATTTTGTGAAATTATATTATTTGGTTATATGATTACAAAATGGATAATGAATATATGAAAAGCTATATAGAGTGAGTATACAATTTTGGGTTGTACAAGAAAAATGACTAATCTTGCGTTACAAGAAATTAGAACACTCGATATTTATGAATTCTCACCTTATATTCGATCAAATCACAAGTATTAGCCTTATTTTTAGGTAATATACATAATAATTGTTGAAATATCATCGTTCATTTGAAAACACGTATTCTAATTAATTTCCTCTATTTTATTTTCTCTTTGTAGAATTGTATTAGAGCAATTGATGGAAGACATCTTCTCGCATCACTTTCAATGGATGAGCAAATCATCAAAATGGGATATCCTACGCAAAATATGATGATCGCATGTTGTTTTGACATGTTATTCATCTTTGTGAGGTTAGGATGGAAAGGAACGACACAGGACACGCATATTTATAGAGGCACTACAAAGCATTGCTCAAAAATTTCCTAAACCATTAGTTAGTTTTTGTTTTTTGATATAAATAATTTTAATTTATTTAAGGTCTTTTGATTTGGATTGATATTTTTGCACGTATATACTATTTGTTTGATACTGGCTATCCAAATATGAAACGTTATTTAACTTTAGTTTCAAATTTTTAAATGACTTTATCTGTAAAAAATAAAAAAATGATTTTATTCGATAAATATTTAGATAAGACTTAAGCTATGGTATTACCTATATTATGTAATTATGATTTTGAAACTTATCATTTTGTTAGAAATTTCGAAAGTATGTATGAAACTCTTATAAATCTATTAAATAGAACTTGTTTAGTTGAAAGTTGAAATTATGAAAAATAATTTAATTTTTGCATTTCGAAAACTAAAAAATTGAATAATTAACTAATTTTAAGAATTATTAAGTAAATATAGTATTCTATAATTTTAGATATTTTGTATGTATTATTTTAATTATTATATAATTTTGAGAATGATTAAATATTTAAAATAATAATAATAATAATAATAATAATAAGTAACGTTTTGCCTATGCTCGTTAATCTTGAAACTCAACATCCACATCTAATCACACTTTACGCTTTTTGAAACACTGATTATAACATATATCAATTTATGATTTTTACAAGCAAGTAACTATAATTATGGCTTCAATGAGTCAATGACACTGCACAAGTTTATAAGAAGAAAGTATATAATTTATTTGGAATTTTAAAAATACTATGACAGAGAATATAATTTGCTAGATGATGAAGACTCAAATATAAATTTGACAATCGAAGAAATTTGTGCTAGAGAACTTATGCTTTGATGAATATTATCTTTTTATGGTTTCGAATATAGAATTGCCGCACTTGAATTTATATCCTACTTCCCTATTTGGTTTAGATGGAAACCAGGTTGGAAAGTTATGAGTCCTATAGAATGTGTGATTAAATTAATTGTTGATTTTCACTTAAATTTTAATTAACTTTTATAGTTGAATCAAACATGACATAATTTAGAGTAATGTTATTTAGCACTGTTGATGTTTAACACCAAATTAAGTAGCAGCACTAATGTTATTAAATAACATATTCAATTAAATACAAAGAATTATAGTACATGTAATAGGACTCATGATATGTTAATAATATTCAATGCCACTTGTACTAGATAACATTATTCTATAATTTATTATCTTTTTATTTTAGTGTTTTTTTTATTTTGTCGATGTCAAGTAATTTCCTTTAAAATTTAACAGAAATATAAAAAATAAATTGTTATTATTTTATTTATTAATGAAATTTATATCTATGTGTTATTAAAACAATTTTAATAATAAAACTAATACATTATTATTATTATTATTATTATTATTATTATTATTGTTATTATTATTATTATTATTATTAAGGATAAAATTGTCTTTTAAATATCATAATAGCTTATAGGGTAATTATATTACCACTACGAAATTTATTAGTCACATCACAATTTTCGGCACGTTTTTTATTTATTTAAATAGATGTAAGTAAAATTACATATATAAATGGGATTTTAATATATTTATTGTTGGAATTTGATTTAAAGATTGAAAAATTTTGGTTAGTATAAAACTTGAAAAATGAGATTGTGTCAATTTCGGTCAAATATTCGAACTTGATTTGATAGTTAAATTATAAAAATAAATAGGTTAATATGTTCTACTCGTCGAGTAGATCATCGTAATATATTAAGAATCTCAAAATCAGTTCCGAATAAATAAAAAATTGCAGTCCAGAGTTGGAAGAAAAACGAGGAGGAAAAGAGGTAACACTATCGGTGGTGGGAGAAAAGTTTCTATTAAACAGGTGTCACTGGCACTCGAGTGAGAGGCCAACGATAAGCTTGCAATGTGAAGGTTGTTAAGTTTTGGGACATGTCCCTTCACTCACAACCTCTCATCTTCTATAACTAAGACTCTTTGAACGTCCATTATGTATCCCATATTTTTTGCATTAAGCATTACATCAAAATCTTTTACAAAAATTCTCCAAAAATCATTCTAAAATTATTTTCTTGTAGAGAGAAAAAATTCCGTTCAAGTTCGCTGTTACTTGTGGTTTGAAGTACTTTACCACAATGTATCTTGGGAGACAAATGTCGTAATTCGTTAACACCATTGCCGAACAATTTTGTTTTAAGGAAAAGTGTTGATCACTTGCCTCGAATTTCTTTTCTTTACTTTCTTTTCATTCTTCTTCTTTATTTTTATTACTATTTTACGTGGACTTTAATTACGCTCATTCGAATTAAACTTTATCATTCTCTTTGTCAATTATAAATATCCATTTCACTAAACAAATCATCAATATTTATTACATAAAATAATTTATTGTTCCACCACATTCATAAACATAATTTTTCTTTCTTCTACATCATTTCTTCCCCAAATTTAATCATACCAGTGAGTTAATATTATTAACTAATCCTATATCAATTATTTCTCATCTAGGTTGTTTGTAAGCATATGCAGTTAGCATTTATCGTTTCTCATTCCTCACGCTGTCAGCACTCTTACTTGAGAAAAAAATACCTATAATTGATCAAATGAGGGACCTGTCATAAGGGGTCATTCTCCAAACTGGATGAACCAAAATTAAATAATAACAGTGAAGAAAAATATTAATGAAAATGACAGTAGTATTATCATTTTCTTGAATATTTAGATTATTCCATAGCTTATAACATGATCATACCAAATAGAAATAAAAGTTTTTTCCAAAATAGAAACTCGATTAAAAATTAGTTTTTAAACAATAATTCAAAACCAAAAGCTCTACCAGTTTGCTCTTCTTCTTCTACAACTCAAAAACAAAATTAGAAACTATTAAAAAAAAAAAAAAACACTCCAAATTCATGACATTTGTGAAAGGAATAATGTTATCTAGCATCATTGATGTTAGTACATTAATTTAGATGGTCACACTTGATAAGTTCTATGAAATAAATCACGTGATATTACATTTTAGTGAACGTATCATTTAATGCTACGTAATTGTCACATAAACTGGTGCTTAATACCAGTCATGCTATAACATTACTCTTGTGCAAAAGGACTTTTGACATGTTGGGAAAAGTTGTCGTTTCTTTAATTCTCAATCTAAGGTTTAATAAATCAATGATAATCCAGTGAATTAATGATCGTTCCTCGGATGAATTTTGTTTCTACCATAGGCGTGCATAGAAAACAGGGAAAGGCAGTTAAACTCACTGAAATAACAAGCATGCAGACTGCACACTACTCTAAAAATTATGTTGAGCTCCAAAACACGCATTCACATCAATCAAAGCTAGAATAAAAAAAATTACGGTTTTGCTAGATGTACATAACAACTTACGTATTGGTTTATATGTGACGAGATTTAATTTAACCAAAATCTCATCAATCAAATAACTTCCTCACTTATATTTTGACACATTATCATTATGTAAAATATTATGTAAATAGTTATGTATAACAAGCATTTTCCAAAAAATTAATGGAGTGCGTAAATGTATGTTACAAAGGCATGGCCTCATTCATTCCCGAACAATGCTATGAGTACAGAGGAGTTTCACAGGTTTTTTTGCCAGATGCCACATTGGTCTGTTTTAATCTGTTTTTTTTCTTCATCCAATCCAAGAATGTCACCTCTCTCCCTGTGAAACTCCCGTATGGCTTTTCTCTTCATTCCCAGCTGCCCCCAGTAGAGCTCTTTCTTTTTCTGTACCTTTCTATCCTAAGATATTTCTTGTTGTATTGAATAGAATTGAAAAGTACGATACCTATGCTCGATCGATTGATTGTCAAGATCGAACTGATCTTACGGTGAAAAATTATCCTAAATTTTTATTTCATAGACCAGAAACTTTCAGGTTTAATTATCACTTTTGGAATATGCATTGTTGAGGTCTCAAGTAACCTGTTAAAGTGGAACATGTTAGGTTCTTAACTACATCGAGAAATTCCAATTCTATTTTTGTCAATATACTTTACTTACCTGCTGCATAAATTCCAACCCAAATTCAACCGAACACCTTTTATTCTACTCCTCCTTTAGCCCAACCAAGGAATTTTAATTTAATGCTGCGTTTTTCATATACTCTGCACATTTACCAAACACAAAATCTGATTGTACTTTGACCCTCTCCATTCATTTATGCTTATTTCAACCAACCACTCTTCCATTCATTTCATAGCATTGGTGATTGATCAATTTTTTAGCCCCCAGTTGACAACATGAACATCAATTTGTGTGAAATTAACACATCCCCTGTTGCTCATTTTGATGCTCTCTAAATACTGTTTTCTATAGTGAGAGAGGAGAGCAGTAGGCTTGTCATATACTATTCTATTAGTACTTGTACCCGTTTTCTTTTCTGTCTTGTTTTGTTTTAGTTTTCTGATTCTGCACTTTCTTTCTGCTTTCACCAGAGAGAGTTCTGTAGTAAACTTTTGATTCTTCAGTACTTTGCGATGAGATACATACGTACAGCCAGTCTGAAGAGGCTGTTTTCTTTAAAAAGACGTTTTGATAAGGAAATAAGTAAAGAATGTGATTATAATTCAGAAGAAAATAAGCCCACTGCTCCACCACCAACAGAAAATCTACGTAAGCCCAATTGGAAATGTTTTTCCTTTGAAGAAATCTTTGCTGCCACTAATGGTTTTTCCTCAGGTTCAGTCTCTTTTTCCTTCTCTTTCTTTATTGCATTTTGGGTTTCGAATCTTATATGTTATTGTTTTGTTGTGGGTTTTGTGTGTGCATATCAGACAACATAGTTGGGAAAGGAGGGTTTGCAGAGGTTTACAGAGGAGTGTTGGAAGATGGACAAGCTATTGCCGTCAAAACATTGTCAAAATCTGCTAATGATGAGAGAAAAGAAAAGGAATTTTTGACAGAAATTGGAACTTTAGGGCATGTTTGCCATACAAATGTAACAGCATTATTGGGATGTTGTATTGATAATGGCCTTTATCTCATTTTCCAATTTTCATCCAAAGGCTCTGTTGCTTCTCTACTCCATGGTATGCCCAGAAGACTAACTCCATTTTTTTCTATTTGGGTTTGAAAAATACTTTTAATATTTATTTCTTGTTCAGATGAAAAAATGTCTGTAGACTGGAAAACAAGACACAAAATTGCAGTTGGGATTGCCAGAGGCCTACATTACTTGCACAAGAGTTGTCCAAGAAGAATAATTCATAGAGATATTAAGGCTTCAAATGTCTTACTAACAGTAGATTTTGAACCCCAGGTAAAATAAATTCAATTCTCTTGAATTTGGAGAAAACTGTTTTGGTGGATTAATCAAGTGGATATAATTTGTACAGATATCTGATTTTGGGTTGGCTAAATGGCTGCCATCACAATGGACTCATCACTCGATTGCTCCTATAGAAGGAACATTTGGGTACATAATCCTTCATTCATTCTGGTTTCAAGCACTTATTATGTGCGTGTATAATCGACTTATAATTGTGCAGGCATCTAGCGCCGGAGTATTTTATGCACGGTGTTGTAGACGAGAAGACTGATGTGTTTGCTTTCGGAGTCCTTTTACTCGAGCTTATTTCTGGAAAGAAACCAGTGGATGGTTCTCATCAGAGCTTACACAGCTGGGTAAGGATGAATTCTACAATAAAGCATTGAATAAATTATACAACAGACTTTACTAAGTTCGCTGTCATTAATGCAACAGGCAAAACCTATATTAAACCTAGGGGAATTCAAAGAGTTAAGCGATCCGAGGCTTGGAAATGAATACAATGCAACACAACTTAGTCGACTTGCATTTGCAGCTTCTCTGTGCATTCGTGCTTCTCCTATTTGGCACCCATCCATGAGTGAGGTGACTACTTTCTTTCTGCACTATACTTCAAATAATACTATTATGTGCTTTATTTCGAGGTAAGGGATTCCTAATTAGATAATCTACTAGTCTTGGTCAATATACATGCCTCATCTCATGTCCACAGTAGACATGTTAAAAACTTTTCACTCCTGACGTGGCAAGCTAACTGAGGACCATAATTAAGGTTCTCTTGCCATGTGTGAAGTGTGAAGTTTTTATTCGGGCAAGAAATCAATTTCAGGTTAATATATTCTTCATGTTGTATTATACGTTTTAATTCGAGGAAGAAGGTGACAAGGGATTTTATATATTAGCGTAACAAAACAAACAAAAAAATAAAGACGAGTGTGCAAGAACAAAAAATGTATTTAATCAATTTTTTCATCCTTTTTGTCCTGTGATGTTTAAACTTTGATGTCTCTACTTGTTCATTGTTTAAAGGTACAACAAATTGTTTATGTTATCATTGCTTTTTCTGCAAAGAACCTAATCTTCCATGTTATAAAATATTATATGATAATTGGTATCTTATGTTATCATCTGTATTATTTATTGACAAATGTATAGCATTCTTTGAAGTTGTTATCACTATCTATCTTATTTTAGTCTTCATTTCGTGTTATCCGGTGATTCACCTAAACAACTCATGTTAATTTTTTCTTTTCTGCTGCGTTTACTGATATAGTCTAAATTATCAAATTTGCACGCCTCATTAGTTAAAACCTTAGAAAATTGTCATGAATTTTATTCATACAATGTTCATGGCCAACTCGCCGGTTGACAATTAGGCAGTTTATATTAAATACATTGTTGTCCAGTCCTAATGAAGTACATGATCCTGATATTTATCTTCCTAGTTGTCAAATTTCACATCATGATGAAAGTGAAAGTTCATGCTTTCTTCTGTCATGTTATGGGGCTTTATGGCTTCACCTTCCTCACGCCACGCTACTCAGTGGGGTCGATGTTTATATCTAACCTATTCATAATGTTATGATCTATTAGCCAAATAGTATGCGGTCCATTCATATGATTCAAAGATTGTTGCTTGATAACAGCCAAAAGGGTCCTTCAAGGTCCCTCTCTATGCAGCTGGTGGTTGTCTCATTATTTGTTCGCTAAGCCAAAATTTAAATTTAAAACATCTGCTACAGTTGAATAACTCCACGTTTACACAGTTGCATTATTTTCTAGTACTGAAATTTTGTCTCGACACATTCTAGATACCATCACCAACTAGTATATGCGATTTGCAACAGATTTGATTTGATGTTAAATAAATGAATGAAATTAGTTCTAAGAATAGTAAAAATTGATTTATCCTTTTATACTTTGACAGGTTTTGGATGTAATCTTAATGGAAGAAGAAATTGACAAGGAAAAGTGGAAAATGCCCGAGGAAGAAGAAGAAGATCAGGAAGAATTTTGGGGTTTTGAGGATCTTGAATGTGAATATGATAGTTCCTACTCAACCTCCCTACACGAAATAATCTCCACCAGCAGTTCTTAGAACCCGGAAAAGGATTAATAAAATATATTGTAGACAACTCCGCAAGTACCTCTGGTTAATCTTTGTATGTATGATTTTTGTAGAAAAAATTCTATCTTGAACCATTAAATTGACACATGACACGTATATAATTATGCATTAACAAGTTTTCATTATAGAGTCGAATGATATCAAGTATGCAACAAGTGGTCTGGTTATGCCAACTTATGATATGAGTTCTAAGGATAAGTCTCAATCTTCGAACATATCCATTGAATTCCAACCGGAAACGGTGCAAATATGTCGGGCTTGATGAAAGTTTGTATAAAGGAATGCTTCGTATGGACAAAAATCACTTTGGAGTCCAATAATTATAAGACATAGCTTGTGAACTACTCATCAAGAATGGGTCCTAGAATACAAGTATATATATTTAAATAAAATTGCCACATTTATTTACGGAGGGTCATGCTACTTGAACAAGACCGAATAATCCATTTACTAAATCCAAAGTGTTGAAATTAATTATAAAATAATAGAGCTTGTCTTCATAACCTAGTGGGGGCTTTTTTCTTATTTATTTACTGAATATTAGACAATTGATTTTTATTTAATCTTATTGTTTCCATTCAGAGAATTCTTTAGAAAATTTTTAATTGAGATAAACTACTCAAAGTTACTTTAACATCTGTATATTTTGTCTAATTCCTCTACCATGTTGAGTATTTCATCTAAACGTCTAAACTATCACATAAGAATCCTAAATTATATTTTTCAATAAATTTGTAATCGACTGCTGTATAAGCATGCTGGCATAACAAAATGCATAAAAAGGTCAACATGTGACAAGTCAATGAAAATTGATATATATGGGGGAGGAGAGCTGGCTAGCTCCGTGGGAGGGTTGACAAGGCTATTTCAACTACCAGAGCAATGAAACTTGAAGACACAGTACAATATTGGTGGCCCAAAACAAAATTAATGTAGTAAACCTTACATTGGAATTGTATAATAATTTTCCATATCGATTTTGTACACAAATGTTTTCTGCAATAATAAATAATTGTATTAAATTTGATGGGAGCATGTTCGTGGCAGTTGATGAACAGATAAGTTTTGTCGCATTCTTTTTTATGATGGATTCAGTACTTATTATATACACCAAATGCCACTTAATACAGAAGTTAGTTGAACGCCTGAATTGAAGACAATTAGGTCACTTAAAAGCAGATATTTTTCTTATGTTAATTATGAATTATGATTAAATTTGGCAGAAGGTTGTTTTAAGTTGTTAAGAATGAATCTAAAAGTGTTGGATCAAATCTCAAATTTCTTATTTTGGTAATATACATGATCATTCATTGGATGGAGTTTATTTTTCTTTTAATTGTCATAGAAAATCAACAACCAAATTTATAACAATTGTACAAAGCGTTTTCGATCTTTTCTTTAACTTGAAAAACAAGTTCAATATGATAAAATTGCCTTTTGTAAAGATGAATGCATTAAGTCCATCGGTCTACAAAATTGTCCATATAAAATAGAATATTCTACTGCTATTGTAACCCTTGCTTCGAAACTAGGGATCCGTGAGACATGAAGTTTTCCATATAACAACAGAAGATTTTTGCAAAATTCTTGATACAGATGGAAACTTAGACTCAATCTAAAATTAAAATCAAAAGTCAAAATAAATTGAAATTTTTAATGTACCGATCAAAGTTAAATTTTAATACATCCCGATTTTTCTATGGATACTATACCCGTATTAAAGTGTTTTCCACCAATTTTTTAGATAGAGGTCGTGAAAAGTCGATTTACGGAGTGTCATAGTGGTAAAGAAGGAAGGTTCGTTTGACATGACTTTTGAAAAGTTAAACTGAGTTTTTGAGATCCAAAAGTTGTTTTTGAATTCGTTTGACTAATTTCATGAAAGTATTTCTTTTAGTTAGAAGAATTTTTAGAAAAACCTGATTAAATACAGCTTTCTTTAAAAGTACTTTCGGAATAAGAAATTCTTTTAAAAGTTAATTTTCAAACAAAATTTACCGCAGTTTCATCCAAAAGCTCTTCTACATGAAGTAAAAATAAAAACAAAAACAAAAATCAAACCAAACAGACCCTAAATATATTGAATTATTGAAGATTCTTGTCTTTAAACTCGGTATCTTTTGATCGAAATTTTTTCATAATGAAACAACGTAACAACAACTAATCATACATTACAAACTATATTGTTATCGTTAATTGTATAGTAAACAAATTATTATTAGCTCAAAATTTAACCCCTTCATACAAAAAGAGGACAAAGGTTTTGGTAGTAGATAAAGCCGACCATAAATTATTGTTTTTTCACTTAACGAATAATGCAATGTCAAAAATTAATATTAAATTTCAATATTTTAACATAAAAATTCAGATATTCAATGGAGAATCTTAGAGAATGTTAGGACAGAAGCCCAGGCGGAAGAAACTAACCCACTATAGAAAAAAAAAATGGTGTTGTGTTCACCAAAAGGGTATCCAATTCCATCGAACACATGTACACAAAATAAAATTAGGAGGATATTTGCATTATTTTCTATACGTATGTTACAACCTAATATTTAGGAAAAATAACAATGAAGGTCCTCATCCTATGCGATTCTTGTGTTGAACTGTTAATTTGACGGGATTTTTAAAATGTTTTCCGTTTAGAAGGACCTCGACTAAGATCCTATTTTATATTTAAATTTAAATGACTTGATAATCAAGTATTTTGAATGGATCAAAATTAATAAAGTATAATTATATCATTTTAAGTAAAGGTTTGGCAAAATCATCTTCATGAAAAGCATAAATTGATTGAGTTCAAAAAGGTTAATTGTTTTAGTCTTGGTTGACTTTAAAGTTTGGATCTAAATTTTCCAAAAGGCAAGCAAGCACTAAAAGTGACAAATAGCATTCATTAATATATCTTGTTGGCTGTAATGAAGGACTTCTTAGGGACCAAAAACATGCCTTAGAAGTAGAGGCAGTCCCATAATTATTGTTATTATAGCTCCTGCTTTATTCTTATGACACTTTTTTTTTATTAATTATATTTGACGCAATGAAAAACAAGGAATTCAAACGAAAACTTTAAGAACATAATTTTTAAAATCCACCAAAATTATGAAAAAATAAACCCACGAAATTTTATTGGTGTAAGATGAACAAAAACGATGCTTTAATTCTTTATTTATAGAGGTTTACATGAAAAATCTAGTTTAAACAGACTAAAATTACAAAGAATTCGAAATAAACTAAATTATAAAAATAGCACTAAAACCTTAAGAACAATTTTCGACTCCTAAGCGAACTCGAATGGCTAAAATCTATCATAGGTCACGACAAAGCTGTGAGTTCTACTCTTTTCGTTGTTTTCTTTCTAGAATAGTATTATGGGTTCAAACTAAAACTTGACCACCATACATGCACTATTACCTTTTTCCTTTTTCGATCGAATTCTTTTTCAATTCATCAATCCATCTGTTCTATATCAATATCTGTGCAAATTAAAATAAAAACCCATAAAAACATTAAACCAGGGTATGGAAATGATAGGAAGGACCGCTGGAGAAGAGGCGAGAAGGTGGGTCGAGCAGTTCATCTAGAGAAGGCCCATTTATAAAGATTAACTAAACAGACTAACAGCCCAGTGCCATGCCCATCCTTCACACCCCACAGAAATTGCAAATTATGTTATGGAAAAAATTTATAAGTACCATATTTCAAATTATACAATTTCGAAAATACGAAATCATAATTCTTACAAAAATTAGATTATAAATCATATTTATATTTTCCTAAAATTTGTATTTGTACGGATTTATATTAGCTAGAAAATATTTTGACTTAGTTTAAGGATTATTATGATTGTGAATTTGGCCACAATTTCAACTTCATTTCTCTCAATAATCTATTTTACCTTCTCGTACTCACTATACATTCATCAATTTTATTGGTTAAGTAGAGTTCTGAATATTAATTACAGAATATTATAGAATGCTTCATTAAGGGTTGGGTTGCTATCGGCTATAGATAGGAGGTTGAAGCACTGGCTTACCCTTAGAAGCAGCAGCACTGGCCATTTGGGACCAACGCGATTTGGTTTGGGTGGTTTGTGCTATATTTTCAACACAACTGAAAAACGTGTAGTTCGACCCTAACAACACTTAGAGAGAGTGAATAGGTGTAATATGAGGAAATTAAAAATACTAATGAATTAAATAGCAACAAGTCACTTTTTAATTCTTTTCTAGATGATTAAACATTCAAGTCATATTAGTCCTAAATTTGAATACCACAATTTATATGATCAATCAATAAACAAAACGAAAGCAGTAAATCAACACTAAGATGATCACGGAGAAACCCCAACTGGGTAAAACTCCGGGCACTTGGCCAGTCAATCCACTATAAACGAATATAACAACTTACAGTCTATCATACTAGATGACCTGTACTATCTGATCACTCGACTGCACTCCTTATAGCTCTCCGTAGATCCCGTACTCCCCTGCACCAATCCTTAGCTGTTGTTACCAAAGCTCTCCGTGGAATCTGCTACCCTGCAGCACTCCAAGGTTTGTAGATTCGTTTATCTCTCGTGGATCACTAAGAACGACCCGTTCTTCATAGACAGAAACTCCTGTCAACTTCCTTCGATCTTCAAAACTCTGACAAGATGTAGAGGAAGCAGTGATTTGGTATTTGGAGTATAAGAACAATGTTTTTCTCACCAAAACAATCACAATGAATTGAGATTGAGATTGAAAGATAGAATATGATAATTCTCTCATAAATGAAGCTCTTTTAATGTTCAACCAACTCAATTGACTTTCATATGTGTTTTGGTATTTATAGGTAGGTTAGAAAACTAATGGGCCAGGGAAAAAGCTTTTAAATCGCGAAATAAAATTTTTTCGGACAGCACTGTCGCTCGAGCAAAGGAGGGGCGACAGTCTAACGACGATATTTCTGCTTTTGTAGCTCTAGCCAACCCTTGGCGACAGTCCAACGAAAATCCGAGCTATTTTCCTCCTTATTCCAAACTCGAAACCCTAGACTTATTAACTAACTTTTAAACAAATTACACATTACTCCTTAAACTTTAACAACATATACAATTAAATCTTTTGTTCACAGAATTTGCCAATAACATAAAACAACTCAAACCTAACAAACACCACATTTGACATTCTGTGACAAAACAATAATCTATGTCAAAATAGTAATCAAATAAAAATTACACACTCGAAATATGACACTCTCTATGACTAACAAATGTCTTGAACGAAAAACTACAGTACCTGTTTCCTGAAATAGAATACTCAAATACCAGTGTAAAATGTGTGGAAAGCATGATCAATAATAATCACAGTGCAAACAGTTCAATTGTAAGTGTCATTTTTCTGTTTTATATCACAAGATAAACTAAGACATAGTATCAATGAGA
>CAIGRN010029514.1:0-24821 GCA_903798345.1 Fraxinus anomala
TAGCAAATTGATAGAAAATGTGTGGTTGAAAAAGAATGAAAAGTTATTGATATGATGGAAAATATTATTTTATTGAAAAATGTGTGGTTGAAAATAAGTAGAAGAATAAAAATGAAAATTTTAATGTAGTTCAACTAGGGGCTTATTATATTATAGATAATTAGGATTTTTGGGGGTATTATTGTCATTTTCCAAATAATTAATATACAACAAACATCATAGGCTTTAGCATCATTTTTTAAAAAAAATAAATAGACTACGTTTTAATTGCATAAATGGTTCAAACATTAACACATTATTACATTTATGTCTCAATTTTTTTTTTTCCATCGCAATCTTGTTCTGAAATTAACATAAATTGATTCTTCATAATTATGATTTCTCTCCAAAATTTTCTTTTAAGACAAAGTAAGAAGACTCGTTTGACCATTGTATTTTTAAATAAAAAATAATTAATAATTGAAAAATGCGATAAAATATTTGACCAGCATTTTACAAGCATGTTTAACAATTTTTTGAACGAAAAATATGATTAGATGAAAAATTTTCTAATCAATAAAATGTTAAAAATAAGAACGTGACGACGAAAAAAAAAAAGTTTAGAATAAATATAATAATGAATAAAGGTGACGATTTTTACTGTAATTATCGAGGTCATGCCAAAAGGTTACGCAAAAGATTCCCTCTAACCATCCTTATCCAATCGGCTAATTTCCATCAGTAAACCCTAATTAACCCAATTAAATGCAGATCAAACTTAATATAATTCCCTATCTATTCCTATCCACGGACTTTTTATAAATAAATAAACAAATAATCCACTATTTAATTACCTGGTCGGCGGAGTATGTGGACCAAAGTTGGTCATGCCTCCATCACCGTTGTTTTTAATCATTTACATCACTCAATAGGGGACCCCACTTACCCACTACCAGAGCAGAACACCCCAGTTCACATGGAATATTATGTCCACTCTCTAGACATTTCTATGACACCATGCTGGTGACAGCTAGGATTGCAACTCAAACTTGATTGGATATGAATGGATTTATCATCATGTTAATCATGTTTATAATATTCCTTGAATAATGCTCGTTGTACAATAATTTTGACAATATTGTCGATAGCATATCATCTGACATGTTGTCATTAAACGGTTTAAAAAATAATTCATCATTTCAACCAATATTTTTTTATCACAACCAATATTGTACAAAAACATAATTCATATTCTTTTATTCAATAATGTAAATTACAGACTCCCCCACAATAGGAGTGATGATAGGTGTACAGGGGAGTTTGACAGATTTTTCCCATGGAAACACTTCATCATATTTAATTGATTTTGGGCCATTTTTCAGTATACTAACAGCACATGTACACTGTCTGCCCGTGAGTTATTCCCCTGTACAAGGAACTCCCACAATAATTAGGATTGACCAATTAGAATAAAGTTTTTTGTATACCAAGTTTGACAACTTGATGTACATCCCCCTCACAATAGGAGGGGGCCCGCTTTCAAAAAACCTCGATTTTGAGGTATCTAGTTTAAAAAAATGATTTTTTCAGGCCAAATTATTCATCTTGTCGATTAGTTTTGGATTGGAATATCACTCAACTCGTCTCGTGCCACCCTTAACCATAATTTTATGTTTACTACGTTGAACTTATTTGGAATTGAAGAAAAAGATACATAAAAATGCAATCTATTTTTAGTAATAACTCGGTAAAACTAGTCTAGTTCACCCGATTTATAGGTGAATCAGTCAATTCTAAAGACGTTTTAGTGGATTTTATGTTTCGATTTTCAATTATACTCAAGTTGGATTTGTACTAATTTTTGTTTTCTAGACAAATCGATCCGCCCACTCCAATTATAGCCTCTGTTTGGTTAACTAAAAATCTAGTAAATTTTGATAGAAGTTGATTAAAAAAATATAGTTGAAAATTGATAAAAATGTAGAGATCATAAAATATGTGATTGAAAACGAGTTTGAAAAAAAATAGAGGTTTGGGGAATAATAACATTGCTTTATATTGGTACTGCAAAATTAAATAACACAAATTTCTATTTGCAACAACATACAAAAGGAATTTAGGATCATAATTTGGGATAGAATTTCCACCTAGGATAGAGTATCAATTATGGTTTACTTTTACTTTTCCTCTTTGTTAAAAAGTTTTCTGATAAAATTATATTAGACCAGTTTTCTTTAAAAACTCTACTAGTCGAATAAAATATTTTCAAAAAATTATTCAAACATATTCAAATGCAACTTTTTAATCTCATTTTTTTAAAAAAAATTTCAAAACCCTGCCAAACGGGCCATTATTCCTTTTTATCTTGTAACAAGGCATAAAAGCATATGCTATGGAAAGTCCAATATTATCATATATGTGCATTCTCTCTATATATACGTGACAAAGGAAATTTGTGTGTCATCAGAAAGACAGTCTTCTTGTCATCAAGAAAATTTTCTCCAGACTTCTTTCAAATCATCAAAATGCCTGCAATCGCTTTCGGAAGATTTGTTGATTCATTTAGCATTGACTCGTTGAAGGCTTATGTAGCTGAATTCATCTCCACCTTGCTCTTCGTTTTCGCCGGAGTCGGCTCCGCCATTGCCTACAGTTAGTACTAAAACCACTCTCTTATCTCGTTATCACTTTAAGTATTGTCCAATATTGAATACGACTAAATCTTGACATATACATTGCTTATAGGGTTAAAGACTACGTTCGTCACTCGACTTTTAGCTTAATTTCGTTTTAATTATCGAACTTTTTCTTTTTAATCACTCTAATTTTTCGTTTTTGTTTCAGTTACATCTTCAAGTCATTTTTATTAGTAAAATTAGTTGGTCAAACATTGCAAACCGAATATACGATATGACAATCCACCACAGACGAGTAGGACCGTGTGGTTGCTAATTTGGTGATGTAATTGAAATAGAAAGAAAAGTTGAACGAATAAATTGAATTAAAGAAAAAGTTCGATAACTCAAATGAAACTTCTATAGATGCACGTCATGATAACTCCTGTATGATATATGATATGCTGATTTAGGACCTGTGACAAAGATTTTGATAAAACTTTTAGCAGATTTCGATAAAAGTTAATAAAATGTATAATTAAAAAGTTGATACAAGTTGTGGGTACCATGAAATATACGATTAAAATTTAAAAATTTTTTCGTTAAAAAGCACTTTGGTAACATTTTGATCTTTTGACAGACAAGTTGACGGCGGACGCGGCCCTTGATCCAGCGGGGCTTGTGGCAGTGGCCGTCTGCCATGGTTTTGCTCTGTTTGTAGCCGTCTCGATCGGAGCCAACATCTCCGGTGGCCATGTAAACCCTGCAGTCACCTTCGGTTTAGCTCTCGGCGGCCAAATTACACTACTTACTGGCCTCTTTTACTGGATTGCTCAACTTTTGGGCGCCATTGTGGCATGTTATTTACTCGTATTCGTTACCGGAGGATTGGTAAGTTCAATTACAATTGAAAAGTGAAATTCACCGGTTTGGTACGTTAGACTAGATAAAATAATATTTTAAAATTCAATTCCGGTATTATTACACAGTTTTAAATAGTCGAGTCTCGATTTCTCTGGCTAAACTAGCCTGATTAGTTCGATTCCTAACAAAATAAATAATTTCATGCAGGCTATTCCAATTCATGGAGTTGGTGCTGGTGTTGGAGCCATTGAAGGAGTTGTTATGGAAATTGTCATCACATTTGCTTTAGTCTACACTGTGTATGCCACAGCAGCTGATCCAAAGAAGGGCTCATTGGGCACAATTGCACCCATTGCCATTGGTTTCATTGTTGGAGCCAATATTTTGGCTGCCGGTCCATTTTCCGGTGGGTCGATGAACCCTGCGCGCTCCTTTGGACCGGCTGTGGCCAGTGGCGACTTCTCCGGCATCTGGATTTATTGGGTTGGACCCCTCATTGGTGGTGGCCTAGCCGGGCTCATCTACTCCAATGTGTTCATGTCCCACGAGCACGCTCCCCTAGCTACCGACTTCTAAATGAATTTGTACTTTAGCTTTTGGTAATAAAAGGAAGAAGAGGAAATTTTTGCTTTTCTTCCTTTATTTCATTATGGTTTCTTTGCTGTAAATCCATTTTCTGGTGTAATGTTGCTTTCTTAAAGGTCATTTAATCGAAGGTTTGGTCCCACTTCTCTATAGGTGCTCTTGGCACCTTCTTTTGATGCTTTCTTATCGGAATAAGATAATACTGAACAATATTAAAAAATATAAGTTAAAATCTTATTCCTTGTACTCTCGAGTCTCGTCTAATACTTCAAACAAAACAAGTGGTTAGATTATTACATCAAATTTTGTCGAGGAAAAAAGTAACATGATGAATCTATTGCAATCTTGATCTTGCTTTATTCTCTACAAGAAGTGGGCCCCAACAGTATCTGATTTTGAATAACTCATCAGGATCCAAAGCAGAAATTTTGATTGTGTAATTTACAATGTCAAATAGTGGCAGTTTCGTCTTCTGGTGGTTCTTTTCCATAAACCCAATCATGCCCTTTCCATTCAGGAAGTTGTTGGATTACAACCTGCATCATTAAGGGGGAAAAAAAATAAAACATTCTAAACTTCAGATGGATTAGGACTGGTGTCGTTAACGCTTACGTCATGTTAGATATGTTGGACTAAAGTATTATTATGAAGGAAGGTAATTTTCCGTTATCTTAGTCTTAGTCCAGTACACCAAATATGCATATAAATTTTCCGACTGAACATAACGAATTATTTGAATGAAAATTCATGGAGGAAAGAGGTCAAATGACACTAGACTAGACGAGAAAATTGTACTAAAAGAGTTGTAGCTGATTGTTCAATATTAAAGAGTGCCACTAGAAAGTAGTGGCGCAAATCAGGTCTTGCAAGTACTATCATAGAGGTCCACACATGCCTCGACTTTACGTCCGAAGCAGCCCGGGTCACAGACAGACCACGCCTGTATTACACCAGAGCAGGTCGGGGCTGGCCCGGCTAAAGAATGACCAGTATGGAGAAATTATAGAAAATGATTGAGAAAAAGGCAAACCAGGCCTCTGGAATCTGCATTGCCAACAGTGGTTTGACAAGCCAGTCTCCAATTCTTCGGATTCTGAAATTGCAAATGGAATTAATTCGCCATTGAGCAGCATGTCGTATACGACTGGACACTATTAAGAAAGAAAAAGAAAACTCCATACCCCTTTTAATTTTTCCTTCTCTTTCTCCGTACGAGGAGTCAATAGTTCCTTTCCTTCGACAACCTCAACAAGGCACGTTCCACAGGTTCCTCCTCCCCCACAATTTAGCAGAGGTCTAGCCTGAAACGTTAAAATAGAACTCGATAAATTTGGATGATGGGACGGCTATGAAAATTGCCTACGCCAGTCCTTGCTAGATGTACTGAAAAGAACAGGGGCTTACGTATGGTCCATACAATTCGATGTTGTTGTCCAACATTATGTCTCTTAGTTTCTGTCCACCACAGACCGTTCGATAGTGCACGTCCGGTGTTCCATCTGGAAGCAAAACAGACTAGGAAAATACACATAAACTTGACACAGTCACGCTATGATTACAATTTTTATGTATACTAATAGGATGTTTGAGACATTGAATTGAACTAGACATGATAAAATAAGAGAAATGTTTGAAATGTTTCTCGACTGTTCTGTCCAGTTTGTCAGACATTAAATGCAAGTTTACTATTTTGTCCAATTCAGCGTATCAAATATGATGGTAAATAGTAAACTGAACTCACACTAACAAATGCAAAATTCACTTCAGCCTCAGTCGGTTCTTCTTCCGATACTGCAGCCTCAGGTTCACTCTGGCGTGCAGTTTCAACGGCTGGGATTTTCCCTCGGGGAAAACAGAGATTATTAAAACCCTTGGAATTTCTGTGAGGGGTGTTCTTGAAATTCTGGGACGCTGAGAAAGAAGCTAAATTATGAGAGTTGAGTTGAAGTATTCCCATTTTTAGGGGGATGTTTGGATGAAAACAGTGGCACTTTTAAGATAGCTCGAATCTGTATGGATATTGGATTTTGCGTGGTAATTTAATGAATTGAATTTGTGGTTCTTGTTCATCTTATCTGATGGCTGATATGTTTGATGGTTTTACCTTCTCATGACAGATGAAAATAGTAACAAGCATTCTTGACAATAACTGTAGACATCACCTAGCTGTAAAAACAGGCCCAGCTTCTTGGCAGAGTTTTCAACCTGTAGGGCCGGGCAGGGCCCGACAATAGGATCCAATCTGTGCGTGATGGCTCGGACCAGGCCAGTTTTACTACTGCCTGGACCTGATAGTAAGTGTCCTCGGCCAGTGTAACTGTTTAAAAGTTTGAAATAATGAATGGGTCGGGCTGGGCCTCAAAGGCTTTACTGGAATTCAACTTGTATCCTTTCCATTCAACACATGACAGTTCAACTTGTTAACTATGCAGTGAACGGTATGATATATTAATCCTTCTAATTCAGTCATGCATAGTTTCACTTCCAAATTAAAAATATCAATGTTCTGAGGACATATTAAGTTATATTTAACTGAGTAAACTGTACAAGATATATTGACTAATTGAGGCCTTGAGAATAGTTTAAAGGGAAAAAAAAAATTAAAAAAAATGAGATGCCAAGTTCATGTACATGACTAAACTCCTGAATTCTACAGATTCTGCATATGTAATTCACAATATTTGCATGAATATAACAGGACAATACAATAGACACAATTTTAACTTATTTTTATTTCATAATACTGTACAATGGGGTCCATCCGCCTTACAGAACAAGCCATCAATGTTTTAATGGGCAATACAGCTGTTTCAGAACAGTGTCAAGTAGATAATATCTTCATTACTGGATTAGTTAACTTTCAAGGAAATCTAGTCTATACTATTGCTCTGTTGAATTGCCATCTTCTTCGTTCTCTTTAGTTGCTTCATTAATGCAAGCCGTTCAGAAGAGTAGGGTGAAGGAATCTAGTCAACGAGATGACTATGTAAGAACTTGGCGAAGATTAAAGAAATATAGCAAGAGCAAAATTATGAATGGATGAGATTTACCAAAGATGGCATATATCTCTTGACTGCTGCTAACATGGCTGCATGACCTACAGCAGAAACCTGATAATTGATAAAGAATGGTGAATCAGCAAGCTCTCTTCCATGTCATGAATTAAACTTAATCCCAAACCTGAGGGCTATAGAAACAAAACAGAAAGCAGAAATGTGCAAGCACAAACAAATAAGTTTATAGTGGTTCAATCTCAGTGAGAGCTATATCCACTTGCAGCTGTTACAGTTTTTACTAGAAAATGAGAAGTAAAAATTTACAATGAAGATCTCTGTCCTCCCTCAGTCTCCATCTATCTCTGTCTGCTATTACGAAAAATGCCCACCCAAATCATTTATGTAGTGTGAGAGCAACCAGGTTGATCTGCGGTTGAGGAAAAAGTGACAGTAAAATCAAGCTCCAAATAGTCCAATGTGCAAGTTAAAAGATAGTGCAAAGTGCTTCTCCAGGCCTCATCTAAGTGAACGTCATCAGCATATCTGAACGTGTCCTTGCAAGCACTAAACCTAATATTGGAATTTTGATGTCTCAAACAAAAAAGTGATTTATGCAAGGGAACCTCAAAATTCCTTTAAAAATGAAGCTCGGCTACTTCTTTGTTTTATTTTTTGGCGCTTGTTTACATTAATAGAATAAATAATCGGAATATAGTAATGAAAATATTGTTATTCAATTCCTAGATTATGCACTTTTTATCTATCTTTTTTCTACACATTCAACTTTTACTTTGTTAAGCACAAACAGTTATCCAAGCTCAAAGTAAGAAAACAAAAGCTGAAGTTGCATGTTCAGATCTCTGAAATCAACTTACTGGAAGTAACATTAAAATTGTTACTGGGATGAGGGTGGCAATGTCAGCAAGAGTTCTTTGCATTTTCTTCTTTTCCCTTTTTGTGACCTTATAGCCACATAATTGCTTCGTAAAAAGCCGCAGAGTGTACTTGATGTCTACAAAAAGTATATGAGTTCCCATCCATATATCCTATGATACGATTCATATTGCAGACTTAGCAAGCGTTAGAACAATATACATGACCCAAAATAAAGAAGGGAATTGTGAACTTACAACACTTGCAGATACCATCTTGGTCGTAGATTTTCTAAGCAGATTTTGATGGATGGGCTTCGATGAATCTAAATCAGCAAGGTTTTTAGCATTGGCCTGTCATTCCTAACAATTATTTATAATAGTTGGAAAGGGACCTAGGTACATGCAATAGAATGCGAGGACATAACACAGATTGATTAGTGTTCTATATGTAATGATAATTATTGTTGAAACATCTCATTTAAAAGCTTAATATCTTATTGAGTGGACATATTTATTTCTAAACATTTAGTCTTCAAGGCACCACCTCACGAGCAAAGCGATCCAATTGTTCATCAAAGGCCTCACACGTGCACACTTTTCATAAATAGATAACAACAAATCTTGAACCTAACGTCTTTTCATGCTCCAAGATCATGTTGAATCATCTCAGTATAAAGCAGGTGATAAAAAAGGGGAAACATGTATCTATTTAGATTAAATCTTCAAATAATATCCCAGCTTCAAAGGAAAAAAAAAAATAGGAAAGATATACTATGGATGCTTATTAGGATTGACAAATTAGAATCAAGAAATTACAGCACACATCTCAGCTTCTCTCCTTTCTATTGTCTTGCTAGGTTTTCCTGTTTTATCATTTTCTCCAAAATCATACATTGCAATTACGCTGAGAAATTATTTGTTATAGAAAGGAATGTAAAATACACTGTCATCAGTCATGACAAAAGGTTATTGCACATGATTACATAATGTTTGGCATGTTTACTGAGGATGTTTGTTTATCTCTCTATTAAATAATGAATATTTAATCGGTCATTAACCAAGTAAACACACAATATTTCTTAGTCATCCATCTAGTATCCATACCTGAGACTGGATAAATTTGTGTTGATGTTTTCCCCTTGTCATCAAGTCAGCTGGCCTCTGTGGTGCTTCCATTATTAGAGATGAATTTTTGGTTCCCTTAATTTGTAATGACGGCAGTAAGTCAGGATCACTTCTTTCCCCTATTTTCTGCATGTCACTGCTTAAAAAAATTAACATTATGGAAACTTCGCAGTACTGTCCAAGGCATGTGACTCTTAATCCGCAATGCATTGAGTGCATGTTTGGTACACAATATCAAACAAAACCAGACATTATAATTAAATAGATTTTAACTTATTTTTTATCCTTAATATTGTCAAGGCTTATCAGTTCCTCCACAACAAACATGCCATAATAGATTTTCAGTTTGAATCCAGCAAAGCCAACATACCCTGTTCCATCATAAGCAGACCAGAAGTCCTCCAGACATGTGGATAGCAGTTCCTGACTGAACAATAGAACACAAAATCAACCTCAAAACCTAGTAAACCCTGTAATGTAGATTGTAGAAATGCCATAATGGAACGTTGATCACCTCTTAAGTAAAAATTCTAACAAATTAGAATCTAAGGCTTGTTGAGTTGAATTGCTGTAGTGGGCGAATCCCGAAATCACATCATAGCAAACAGTAAAAACGGTGTACAAAATAATTTCTTGCTCTGCCTGAATAGGATGATTTTTGGACCTTCTCCTATCTTGGAATACATGACTGTTATATGCAGCATAAAAGTCGACCCATCCAATTTCGTCGATAATTACCTGGTAATGACAATTTTAAGCCATCTGGTTTATTAAATTTTAAGTTTCGATAAGCGATATAAATAACTGACCTCCATTACGAGCTGATACTCTGATATGGTTGAAAATTCAGGAAACGTAGAAGGGATACCACACTCTAAATAACTGTAATGAACATGTAAGCTCTTCTACATCAAGATATATGCACAAAACCAAACATTATAAACTCGAAATTCAAAATATTAATACCTAAGAAAATCTTTAATTTGTTCGTCAAGATCTTTTATATGGTGCTTCCACAAGAACAATCTTGTTTCTCTTCCTAAATATGCAAAAAGTCCCAGAGTAATCAAACAACTTTCTTGAACCTGCTAATATCCCGAAAAGACAATGAATTATGTTGTCATATGAGAAACAAAAAAAAATACAAAAGCAGAGTAATTTTGAAGGTATTCCCTCAGAATTTCAAGCGAACAATAGATTTCCATAAACAGGAAAACTTTTCCATAGTTAACTAGTAGATTTAGGTATGTTAAATTGAACGTGATAAAGAATAGGAATAACCTTGCTAATGTGCCTGCCTGAAGTTACACTTTCTCTGTGTAACGCAGTAGAAAGCTTTCTCTGAATCAGTCCAATCCAAAATTCCATATCTTCAACATTCTTACTTGGAAGAATCTTACTTCCAAAATGGGAAAGAAAATTATCTTCAAATCCAGCCTCAGTTGCTAGCTGATGCAATTTCTCAAGAGAAACTAGACTGTGTGACATAGTCATAAGCTCTATCAATGCCTCTTCAATTGAATTTGAAAATAAGGGATAAGAAATTCGGGCTGAACCCAATTTCCTGACAGCAGCACAACAGCTTATACCCATAATTGTTCCTGCAATACCACTGAATTTATTCAAGATTTAGATTTCTCCTAACAGCAAGGTAGCCGGAGAAATTAGGAGGGGAAAAATGAAATACAGGGTGTGTTTGAGACATATTACTTTGGAAGAATGTATTTTGAAATAGTAGATTGATGGAGAATGTGTGGTTGAAAAAGAAGGAAAAGTTAATGATGTGATGGAAAATATTATTTATTGAAGAATGTGTGGTTAAAAATGAGTAGAAGAATGAAAATAAAAATTTTAATATGTACCAAACAGGGGCACATTATAACATGGACAAACCTTCCTGCGTATTCCAATGACCACTTCTTGAACAAAGGGATAAATAATCCAGCTATCCGTGGAAGTTCGACCATTCTAAACCACTGCACCAATTTCGGGTTCCTGGTGTTTAACTGACTTTCTATTTGCAATCCAAGAAAGTTCGTCTTCGGAGAAAGGCTGGTGCAAATGACACAAGAAAATTTCAAGACCTTGCCAGCAATCTTTCTATTCTTTTTTAATTTCTCAATACAATGAATAAAGGCATACTGCAACAGATTGTACAGATGAAATAAAGAACTTGAATTTTTAAATTTATTCATTTTGTTTGTTAACGATCTAAAATCTAAAAGTTCAAGCTGATAGAGAGAGGTCACACGCATTTATTTAATTGTGTCTTCAACAAGAACCTTCTAGTGCAGACCCACTCCATTCTTTGATCAGGGGTTGGTGTGCACAATTTTGTTTAAATGGGTGCTGGCGAGGCTTGAATCCAATTATTTTGCTTGGCTCTGATATCACATTAACTATATCATTTACAAGTTTAAACTGTTAAAGTACTACATGTAATCATTTACTGTTTAATTTACTGTTTAACAATTACCACAAGCACACGGTGCATAAAAATATGATTATGAGCTTTTGAAAAATACTTTCCAAGGACTATTTAGTTTCCATGGTATGTCCCCTTGACTTACATCTCAAGAACAGGAGATGGGTTGTTGCAGCGTTTGTGAGAAAGAAATAACTCCACCTCAATTGCTGCTTTCAGTAGAGCATACACTGCAACCTGAATAAGGATAATCTTAAGTTAACCTTACTCTTATCTTATTTCTCACAAGTATCAGGGAATTCAACATGTAATTGCTACAAAACTTATATTTCTCAAGTCTCTCTCCCTCCCCCCCCCCACCCCAACACACACACAAATGTATATTTGTATATATCTACATACATAATTACTCCAAAGTGTGTGCATACCTGATATGCAACGTGCTTATGCCAGGCATTGACATCGACTCCATTCCATGCCATTGCTAGTGGTGGACCTGTTTTAGCTAATTCGATCGTCTGTATTGCAAGGGAAAAACTTCTAGCAGATTCATGCAATACCCATACTAGACAATTCACACGATTAAATTCCACTTCATGTCCTCCAGCCTTGGCCAAAGAATACTCGGCCTCGGCAATTCTTCTATCAGACTCAGCTGCAGATTCCACTGAAGATAGTCCTCCAATAGGTATCAATTTCGATGAAGTCATACGGGATGAGAATGGACGAATGAAAAGAAGGCCTTGGGGAATAATATATTTAGCTAGGCCATGCCTCTCTTGCGCTTTTATGTATATCTTTGCCGGGCTCAGTGGATTTAACCAAGATATGAATTTATCATCTGATTGGAAAGCTTTTCTACAACACAAATGCAAGTGTGTGTTAATTCTTCAGCTTTACCCCACATCAAAAATATAAAAGTCAAGCTACTTGTTAAAGAAGCACCGAATGTTGGACCAGAGTTCTATCACGTATAGCATATACCTCAACTAATCAAATATACATCAAAGATATATTCCAGTGCATTTTTCCTTGTATTAGAACAATCAAAAGAAGTTTGGTTTCTAATCCTATTGCTATAGGATTCTGTACCCACAAAATTCCTATCAGAAACATAATTTGAGGTCCCTTTTGGGATTAGGGAAATAAAATTCATAAGCTCTAAAAAGGTATTTATCAACAGCAGAAACAAGTTCTCGAACAAATATTATCTTTGTAAAAGAAATCAACATTCGATTTCTTACACTATATTCGAATTCAATCAAGTAATCAAAGAAGATTGGAGTTCTGAAGCATAATACACTATACCGAGTGACAGATAAAGATAGAGAATGAGAGCTTACGGATTGTAGAATTGAGATGGGCGCAACGAAAAAACGGAAGCCATGAAAATAGAGGAGCAGCGAAAAGGAAGGAAACATTGTAGAGATTTTGTCTCTCTATATATAAAAGAGTTTGAAGCGAAGGTAACGAGGCAGGTAGAGCGATAAACAAACCCTATCTGAATAAAATATTACACGCCTCAAGCTCAAAATCTTAGGTTTTTGCTCCCGCCACGCGCAACGGCAAAAATCCAGTTGGTTTCCCATAGTTTTTCACTTTTATTTCAATAAAATAACATAAGAAATTGATTTCATCGTGCTCAATCATTTGAATCAATTTTTTAAACACCATCAATTTGGCATCGTTTCTTATCCAATTTTCTTGTTGAATCGGAAAAAGACTGCTATGGTTGTATTATAGATATCTTTTGAATGCCTAATCAAGATGTATATCGATGATGATAGAGAACAGCTCCTAAGCATGTGATTTTCTTCGCAAACAAGCAAACACCATATTTTCAAGTGAAAATGCTCCAATAACTGCTTCAAACTCGAACCCATGTCAAATAGAATTGACCCAAAAGTATCATTTTCCAATCTTGAATAATTGCTTTACTCATTTTAGTTCACTGATCTTGATATAGATCCGGGAGCAATGATGTTGACTTCAAGTTTAAAAATCAATATTTGTTCGCAAGTGTAAATTTGAACTTATTTTTAATATTGTCGGGTAATCTTTGCCAATCAAGCCCTTAGCAATGAGCAGCATTCAAGTTCACATCACTTCTCCAAGGCAATTCAGGGAGCTTTCACTTCCACTTATTGTAAAAGAATTTCTTAAAAAGTCAATTTATATCAACTTTCTATAAAAGCAGCCATGCAAAATATTTTTAGAAAATCATCGAAATATATTCAAAAATAGCTTCATATCTCGAAATCAACTTTTGACTTTCCAAAAGCTCCGCCAAATGAGCCCTCAATAAGCAATGCCATTAACTGGACAAATTATTTCCATTCATTGAGAACAACAATTTTCCAGTGCAACTTACAGATATAGAAATACAAAGATTATAAAATTATTCGCCCCGCAGTTTTGCTCTCATCGCACCACTAGCTAGATTTTGCCAGTGATGACAACTACTGCAGGAAAAATACGAAGGCTACGACATCTCAGGATTCTATTCAAAATCAACTAAGCATTCCCAATACTGAAAACTGCCAACAATTTTTTATGACCCTCGAAACATAAATTAAATCAAGCCGGTAAAAAAGACATTGCAGAATTCTGTCAACTGTTTCAATTCCCGCATGATGTAGTATCTAGTAACCATAACCTGATCAAAGCAATAATTGGAAATCATTTAGTACAAATTTAGATTTGTGCTTGAGAAGTTTGGATAATAAGAAACGGCAACTACCTGAATTGCCCATGGGATTTCCAGCAGGTACGGATTCAGGCTCCTTGATGTCGACAACTACAGCATCAGATGTGAGAAAGGTCCTTGCCACGGATGCCGCATGCTCCAGGCAACATCTTACAACCTGCTTCCCATATGATTTTATGTTTCTTAAGTAAATGTCTTAAGGTGATAAATAATAAATAACTTCATAGATCCATATTAATCAACGTTCATACTGCTCTAATGTCCAGTTAACAAGATGAAGCAGTAAAGGATCTTGCCTTTGTGGGATCAATTATGCCAGCAGCCATTAGATCCTCGTATTTTCCAGTTGCAGCATTGTAACCAAACTTGGGATTATCATTTGCCAACACCTAAACAAAGAAACGACGTCAATCAAACATGATTCAGATAAAAACTCACGAACGGATAATTCCGAACATGGCACAAGAGCATCTGAGTCAAGCCTTACCTTCTCTATTACAACACTGCCATTCACCCCTGCATTCTTGGCTATTAACTTCATTGGATAACTCAATGCTCTCTTAACAATATCTGCTCCAACCTGCAGCCATTCAATTAATTAATCCTTGTTTAGCAATTACACAAAATCCAGCATTGCATCTTCCCAGGATATAGTGTAGACCAAGAAAATATGTGCCTGCATTACCTTCTGCTCGTCATTATCTAGGGTATCCTTTATGGCATCAACTTTTGCTGCAAGCCGCAACAGGGTACACCCACCGCCAACCACAATGCCTTCCTCAACAGCTGCCTGTAGCAACCAAAAATTATGAGTTTAGTTTAACACATTTACTGGCAATGATTTAATATTATAATTTCAGAAAGAATTCCCAAGTCCAAGTAGCAAGTCAGAATGAAAGTTCACCTTTGTTGCATTGAGGGCATCTTCTACTCGCAGTTTCTTTTCTTTAAGCTCAGTTTCAGTTTGTGCACCTACCTGAAAACAAATGTACAGGGATAAGAATATTAGAAAATAATCTTCTGGACTACTGTAATCAACCACAACGACACCGTACACAAGTAACCAAGGAATCACCTGAATAACAGCAACACCACCTGAGAGTTTTGCAATTCTTTCATTTAACTTTTCCTTTTCATAATCCTGTTCAGCACTCTGCATGACAGACCAAGATTTTAGAATGTTTGATGCACGGAGGATTTAACTGAATAAAATCATATGAGCAAACAAAACACGCACACACAAAAAATCGCACCTCGAAAAGGTTTCTGATCTGAGCAACTCTTTTGTTTACTGCCTCTTGTGTGCTCCCATCACCAACAATTGTTGTTGTGTCCTTGGTCAGTACCACTTTTGCAGCAAGTCCCAATACCTCACTTCCAGCCGTATCCAGGGATAAACCGACCTCCTCCCTTATAACAGTACCTGAACACATTTCCAAGGATAAGTTATTGCAGGGTTAACTTATATAGTTGACACACAGCGCATATCTACAATCATTAGATGGTAGATAACCTCCAGTGAGAATAGCAATGTCATCAAGGTATTGGCTTTTGCGTTCTCCAAATCCAGGGGCTTTGAGTGCAGCAATTTTCAAAGATCCTCTTAGCTTATTCACGACAAGGGTTGCAAGAGCTTCCTGCTCAATGTCTTCTGCAATTATTAATACCGGATATCCTCCCCTGATAGCATCTTCCAAGATGCTAACTAAATCCCTGGCATTTGTTATCTTTTTGTCAACCAGAAGAAGCTGCATAAAGAGCAGTTATCATTTGGAAGAAAAGTAAGTCAATATCCTGGATCCAATATATATAATAGAAAGAATGAAATTATCTCGAAGATATTATAAATACCTTGCAATTTTCATATTCGACAGCCATCTTTTCACTATCTGTGACAAAGTACGGAGAAATATAACCACGGTCAAATTGCATGCCTTCGACAACATACAAATTGTTCTCGGAACTTCTCCCTTCTTCAAGAGTCACCACACCTTTTCTGCCCACTTTACTCATAGCTTCTGCAATCATATTTCCCACTTCATAATTATTTCCAGCACTAACTGCAGCTACATCAGCTAGCTCACTGTCCTCAACCTGCATATCAATCATGAGAAAATTAAGGAGAGTCCCACCAAATTGAACTTAACATACCATCCACAAAAAAATGCCAGGTGGAAGTTGCCTTTGCTTCAAGGGCTAAATACAGAAAAATCAAGAATTTTGCAATCTGTACAGAAAGATAAACAGATAGAGCATTCAAGTTTACGTCTTTTGACATTGACTTGAGCTCAGAAACCAGCGCTTTAGCTGTCCTCTCAATACCCCTTGTAATCTGAATAGGATTTGCACCCGCTGCCACGACCTGAACAAATCAGCACCAAAAAGGTCTAGTAACAACACTCATTCAAAGCTCGGACATAGTGTATTAAATATTTGCAAGAGAGTGCCCTTAATATGTACAACCTTAACACCTTCAGTGATGATACCCTGTGCAAGTACAACAGATGTAGTTGTCCCATCACCAGCTAAGTCATTGGTCTTTGAAGCAGCTTGCCTCACCAATTTAGCGCCAATATTCTCCACTGGGTCTTCCAATTCAACCTATAAAGGGCATTCAGATTGTGTAGAACTTGAAGTTAAAAATCAAAACCATCAAAATGATCACATTGCATTATTCTTATATACAGATTCAAATGGCCAGCATTATATACCTCTTTAGCCACAGTTACACCATCATTAACAATTTTTGGAGAGCCGTACTTGCTCTCTAGAACTACATTCCTTCCTTTTGGACCAAGGGTAACACCCACTAAATCTGCAAGCTTGTTAACACCAGCCTGAAATGGAAAACTAGCAAAAGTAAGGCATTGCAGCAACACAGACTGGATATGAACTAAAATGTATTCTACGAAATGAGCCTATCTCGCCAATTTAATGTGCAAACTCACCTGCAGCTTCTTAATTGCAGAACCATCCTTGTTAAAGTGCAAGTCCTTGGCCATAGCCTGAACCTTAAGATTACAACTTTTTCGCAGAACTACATTTTTACTCCTGACTCGAGATGAACTGGAAGATATGGATCCAAATGAAGATAATGCCTCAGATGTGTTTGCCATTTTTTTATCCGCTACGTAGGCACCGGTTGAAGTAATAGAACCAACAGAAGACAAGGCCGCGAAGGTTGAAGCCATATTCTCTCAAAGTCTATAACAACAAACATAAGCACGATGGCTCGTGAAAAGGGCCCGAAATATAAGAAATAGTGCGAAAAAATAAAGGAAGAAAAGAAAATAATTTAAAAACCGTTCTTTCAAAAGCTCGTGAAAAATTATATCCTAATTGACAATTGTTTAAGAAAAAAAGAATGTAATTTACTAATTTCCAAGTTCTAATATTATTATTTTTCTCATTTGCCTTTCTCACACTTCGTTTTCTTTCTTATTCCACCAATAGCCAAAAAAAAAGACAAAAATATGAAATCCTCCACATTTACATGCCCAAACAGTGTTAAAATTCAGAATGTCAATCCTTCAAATTTATCCAGACGGGATTATCTTTCTTCTGATTTCATTTAAAAGAGAAATTCAATATTATCATCGAACAATGCAATCATAAAGAAGAATGCACATTACAATTGTATTGCATTTAAATTCAAAACAAAGTTAAGCACGCAATGAATTACTTTGTGATGAGCTTGTACATCTCAAATAAGTAAAATGACGAATAATTATAGTAATTTAAAGAAGAACAAATATTACCCGGCGAATTGTAAGAACCAGGAATTGATTAATGGAAGAGAGACTGCTTATGAAGGTAGAGGTCACTTCTTATTGTTAGGGTTTAAGAAGATAGGGGTGGGAGCTCGGTAAGAAGGTTCTAGAATTTCTTCATTTTACATATTTCTAAAATAGTAGAGGGAATATACGATGTGCTTGCAACCTATCGTAGTGCAGTATGGTTCATTTCCACAGCGTTTTGAATGACTTCGAATTTTATTTTTTATTTTGAATAAATCTATTTGACAATAATTTTTTGATACACTTACAAAAACGAAAGTTTTCAAAATAGAGACAAAGATGTGGGCCCCATTTTTTTAAATAATATTTAATTCATGTAAGACTCACTTTCAAGTGACCGTTCTATGAAACCTCTGGCAAGCTATAGTTTTGATAAAATGGAATTATTCAATTTTTTCAATTATGCTACACTGTCATCCTCCTTAACAAACGGGATGACATAATGCCGTATAATATTCTATCATTGAATTGTTTTAAACACAATCGTCATTTTCATCCACGTACACATCTGTCAAGGAGGATGGTAAAAATCTTCTGGCAAAGTAGCAAAAAAATATTTTTTTACAACATTATTGACAATGTTGTACTTGGCAAAAAATGTTGATTGAAAAGATAAATTATTTTTTAAATCGTTTAATTGTCAACAATATTGTACACCAAATATGATTGTTTATTTGGATTAATTGAATTGTGCACAAGTTTCCAAAATAGAAGTAGAGGAAAAATAAAACTATATATAAATATTTCAATCCAATTCATTTTCTCTTAATTTTCTATTAAGCCATGTTTGATGCCATTTTTAAAATTTCAAACTCATTTTTAATTACACATTTTATCTTTAAAATAATTTTGCACGTGAAATTATAAATTTTCTCTACTTTTTATTCACTCATTCTTATAAAAAAAATCACAAAATCTGTTATTTAAAAATCTAGGAGCTAAATGTTCACTGTAAATTTGCTAAAAGTAAAGTAAGCACCTAATTGTTTTAGCTAAAAATGTAAATAAAAATTTAAGTCATAATTAATAATTAACTTCACATATTTCATCCACCTTCATCAAAATTTATCTAAAATTTAAATTTTAACAAAACCAAACATGGGCTAAGTAATAATTATTATTTCTATTTTTCAGTATCCAGCCTTGAAGAAAGAAAAAAAAAAAAATGTTAGGCACATGCCTTGTGTCCCGATATATTGGAAGCTATTATTAGTCTATTTACGAACTATTATTATTAACTTTTAGACGTACATTTTCTCACTCAAAATGCGTTAAGAGTCTTACTCAATTGACGTTAGATAGGAGTCTCATAATGAAATTGTAGTTGAATTATGCTTCTTATAGCATCATTAATAAAAATTGAACCAATCAAAGAACAGACAACAAGAAGGAAAAGAGGACATATGAGACCATCCCAGAACATTTGAGTATTCTACCTCGTGCAACATAAAATTTTCCATAGCGAGGCATGCTCGAGAAATTTTCCTAACGTCAGGCCGAGCCAATTTTAGCCCACAAAAACACATTTAACGATTCACAAATAGTCAAGCCACCAAACTATTGGAAAAAATTAAAAAAACTTAAATTTAATAAAAAAAGAAAGAAAGAAAGAAAAACAATAGGTTGCCCCAAAAAGAAAAGAGATCCATAGATTCTCATCAGAAATGGTAACAGTACGTACACCTGTATCTTTCCACAACCTTCACCCCTAGAATTTAGGAAATACACTTACGATGCAAGACAAAAAACTTGTAGCTAGATGTTCACAACCCACTGCCTGCTAACAAAAACAAAGTTTATAGACCTCAACTGCTGCATCCAACGGATTTGAGCATAAAGCAGTTATACATGAAACGTCCTTGTAAAATCGCCAGCAAAAAATAAAAAAGCACACGGGAAAGAGAGGTAGGGATCAAAATTTAAATCAGACGCCATATATCAAGTCCATAATTTTTGACATGGCTGATTTGGCTGGCACAGCAACAGTCCCACCAGATTGCCGTGCAATGGAACTGCCATCCTGAAGAGAGTATGGATGAGGCGTGACATTAAAACCATTAGACTCCAAGTTCCTTCTTGATGGTGTCGGGGGTATTGGCAAAAATCCTTGATTGTGGAGCCTCTCATTTAGGGCCTGGCGTTGTGTAGGATCAACAGGCTTCACTCCAATGATAATAACTCCATTTATTTGCATGCCATTTTTGCTGAGGGCTTTTTGAGCATCAGATCGATTCTGCACGAGCAATTTAGTAAACAAATCATCTATAGCACTAGTTGGAATATCCAGGTAGTAAATATATTCTTATGTCGCATAAACACATTCAAAGAAGCAAACCTCGTTTGTTGCCTGAAAGAACATCATATTCCAAACCACATTATACAACGCTGAATATCACCAAAAACGTGACAATGAACCTAAAAACACCACGAGGAAAAACTATGTATACTTCACCCAACCCTTAAAAAAAAATCAGAAATATCTCTAATACGTCTCTTCACGACAATCCACATTGTAAATGTAAAATCCGGCGATTTATCAGACAGGAGATGTATCAGTCATATTCTATCATTCTACAATGTTACTCGTTAAGATAACCCAGGTCCTGAGTCTAAAGTCATGCATACCGTGGAACAGCCAGCAAAAAAGTAGGAATATGTGATGACCCTATCAATAGACTCTGTCCATAATGCTTCAAATTGCACGACTGAGTCTAACTTCGATCATTTTTTAAGTGTCTTTTGAGTAGCACCATATTCCAGTTTTATCTTTGCTCAAATTGTCGATTAATTTTGATAAATAATAAAGGAATAAGAAAACTGCAGCTTCTCACAGTTTATCGTATTAATAAATGGCTTCAAAACCTTCTTACTAGCATAAGATGGACATGTCAATAGCCGTGAAGAAAATGCAAAATACAATTAAACAATTAGAGTAAAATGAACTTGTAATAGCATCAAAATAACCTGATACAGAATATGTATCCAATTAGCTACTCTTGGGCCAGGAACATGTTTTAGAATCACCCCGCATTTTTCGAACTCCCGCAAAACTAAGTTTGTATCACCTGGCAAAAATCTGAAATTCAAAATTTGAAAAGTATTGTAAGTCTAAAACATTGACTAAGGTGAATCTACAAGCTTTGTAAATTTAAGGAGATAAAATAAAAGGTTATGGATGAATATTCAAATATAAAACACAAATAAAATGGATAAAGGCAAAATTTTCAACTTTGAGAAGTTTGATATGAATCAAAATTGTGGAATTCTCAGCGTGCACCAAACTCCCATTATACAGCACTTTACACATTGATTTTAAATCATCACAGAACCTTCGTTTTACATTCCAACTGAAACTACATGTTCCGATTATATCCTCTCTCAAGTCACTAGTCAGCATTCTCCCCCTTGAATTTGCTAATTTCAAGATTAGGCACTTGACTGGATCGATATAGTTTGAATCTAAGTTTGAATAAACCATTAAATTTCAATCATATACTTATCTGTTTTAGCTCATCAACCAGAATGACGAATAAAAAAAATGGCACAGGTGATTCTTACTTCCCAAAGAGATCCTCCAATTTCTCTGCTAACAGCTTGATGAAATTCAGATAAGCTTCTTTTAAGGAGTAATTGTACTGATTTCTCCTTCAGTTTCTTCAAGGACTCGATAAGTTCCCTCTACAGGCCAGCAAGCAGACCATAATAGCATGGTCTAAGATGATCACATAAACACAATTTTATATCCAGTTCATACAACTGTGCACTTCTTGTCTAGCAACAATCTTACATATTGCTACTTAATATTAGGAGCACGATTGTGAAGTTATTTCTCAAGGTACAGTTAAAATAGAATAAGAAAAAAGAAGCTTTTTATTCTGAGTTGGCCTCTGATAAACATAATGTTAGCAAGTCTCATCATGTCAAAGAGCACGAAAGGAAGTAACAATAATAGAAGCTAAAAAACAAGACCAGAAACTATACAGGGGCTAGTGGAAGGAGATTAAACACGCCAATGATGACATTACAAATCAAAGGGATCCACTTCATCAATTGAAAAGATTATACATTATATGTAGAGGTGCCAAAATTCCTGTAGTTGAAATGGAGAAGACAATTTATAACCCAAATAGAATGGAATGCCCTCTTCGCACCATTCACTCTTCTTTTGTATGCAACAGGAAAAACATTGTTTTGACTAGACAGAAAGGAAGAGAGAAAAAGTGAATCCACATATAGAGGCTGAGATTTCCTACCATGGAGAAGTTCTAAATGAACCACATAAAGAAAGCTAGAACTCCAGGCAAGAAAAATAAGGAAATAACTTATCAAGATCGTTGATATTATAATCAGATTTTCTGGACAAAACTAAAGATGATCTAAATGCAAAAAACATTATGAAATAGGAAGAGATGCGTCAAATAATACCCATAGACAGTGACCCATTCCTTCTCATCAAAGTTGCTTGCAGGTACTGAATTCTTCATTTCAGGTCGCTGAATCTCGCTTGGCGGTGGAAGTGTGATCAAGGCACCGGGTTGAACCACACCTTCAACAGGCGAACCATTTCCTTTATCAACTCGCTCTGCGCTGCCAACACTCTTTGCAGGCGACCACCAGCTCGAACCCAGCACAGGACTCTGCTGACTCTGCTGCTGCTTAACTGTGCCAGCATATGAAGTGCTCGCCTCAGACTTGCTCATAGGAGTTGAAAACTCCCTGACTGTACTCTGCACCGGGGTTCTAGGATCAGATTTTACTTCTGGAGACACCGGATAGTCCGGAATCCCAGATTCTGGAGAAAAATCAGACCGGTCTTCGAGGGTGAAAATTGGAGGAGGCGGAAGATCAGGATTAGCAAAATTTTCATGCCACAGAGCCGAAACTGTGGCTGCCTGACCTGGAGTTGTGAACTTTCCTGTGGATCTTCGAGAAGATACAGGGGTTGCTAAATCTTGATAGAACCGGGATCGACCCCCAGATTTGGGGGTTCTATGGACTGATGCACTCATTTCTGTTTACATATGCATAAAGAGAAAAATCATTAGATAACAAATGCAGAGATTAACCATCCATTTACAAACTTAATCCTCTATTTACAACCTATATATATGACTGGGCATGTAGAAACTAAATCATGCTTTTGATGGCACACAATTGAACCATTGTTCAATTTCAATTTCAACCCACAGTTTCAATATCTTCAAAAGGTACCCAAACTGATTTACCAATTCATAACTCACATGTTAATGCATAAAAGACAAGAAATACACATCTGTAGCTTCCACGGTCAAAGACTGGAAAAAAAAAAAAACTCTCGCGATATAAATCCCAATTTGAGAAAAAAAAAAAAATTATGAACGAGCATACATACAATATATAGACGTAAACATAAACTCGGTCAGGCTGGATTGAGAACACTAACAAAAACAAACCGTGTGTATCCGGATTGATTTAATATGGAAGCAAAGAGAGAGCCAATTGAGCTGCTTTGATTGCTAACGGAAAGTTTATGCTTGAATTTTTAAACGAATTTTGCANACAATATATAGACGTAAACATAAACTCGGTCAGGCTGGATTGAGAACACTAACAAAAACAAACCGTGTGTATCCGGATTGATTTAATATGGAAGCAAAGAGAGAGCCAATTGAGCTGCTTTGATTGCTAACGGAAAGTTTATGCTTGAATTTTTAAACGAATTTTGCAATAACTCGGATACGAAAGAGAGGAATAGTACCTGTATGATAATTTCAGAATTCGATTGGATCTTTGATTTTGGGAGGATGAGAATGGTTACCCCCAAATGTTTGAAAACCCCTAGGTCCTATTTTCAAATAAAGGCGTTTCCCGAGCCTTTTGAAATTTGAGGGTTAATTTCACAATCCGTTAATGAAGTTACGTCAAAATTACAAAACGGACATCGAAGTTTAAAATTTGCACTAATGGTCACTGAAATATCATCAGATTTCAGTAATGGTCACTAAAGGACATTTTTCATTTTAATTGGAACTTAATGGACCAAAATAGATGAAGCTTGACCCTTGAAGACCTAAATCACAAATTTGACAATAAATCCCCCCAAAACCATTTCTTTTTGGCATGAAACATCACAGGGGAATGGAAGTTGATTTTGGGAGAGAAATTAGGGTGAAAATCATGCTAATATCATCCAATTAATTCCTCCCAACCTTAACTTGAGTTTCCAATCAAGAACTCAAATAATTAAATCCTCTTTTCAAACCCTAGAACATAACATACTTCTCCAATTATTTATTTATTTTTTTGTGTGAAAATCTAAGATTGGGGACCACTCACGAACAAAACATTATTAGACATGTCGGATGTGGAGGAACAAGGTGAAGATTAGTACTTCTTTTTTAACCTTTTTTTGCTGTATTAATTCTTTAAAGTAACTGGATTTTTTGTGTTCAAGTAGTATACCTTTAATAAGTTTGACATTAGTTGAGTCCTTTTTTTTTTTGCTGTATTAACTCTTCACATGAGTTGGACAGTACATGGGTTGGGGGTTTTATTGTCAAATTTGCAATTTAGGTCCTCAAGGTTCAAGCTTCATCTATTTTGGTACATTAAGTTCTAATTAAAATGAAAAGGTCTTTTAGTGATCATTACTGAAATCGGATGATACTTCAGTGACCGTTAGTGCAAGTTTTAAACTTTAGTGATCGTTTTGTGATTTTGACGTAACTTCGATGATAAATTAACCCGAAATTTGAAGATTTAATGTAATGACTTAATTGCCCCTGGGCCGAAATCCATTCACGATTCTCACTGACCCTCTATTTCTCTCTCCATTTCTCCCCTAATCCCAACCCTAATTGCAACTTTTTTTTTT
>CAIGRN010029520.1:0-34138 GCA_903798345.1 Fraxinus anomala
AACGATGGAAGAGCAATAACTCAAATAGAATATGCAAGTGCAATTGGAAGTCTTATGTACGCGGTACAATGTACTAGACCTGATATAGCATTTGCCATGAGTAAACTAAGCAATCCAAGTTTCGAACATTGGAAGGCCATTGGTAGGGTTCTTGGTTATTTGAAGAAAACCAAAAACCTTGGCTACAATATACAAGATTCCCTAAAATCTTGGAAGGATATACTGACGTAAGTTGGATATCGAGTATAGAAGAAAATAAGTCCACTTCAGGTTGGGTATTTACTCTTGGAGAAAGTGCAGTTTCTTGTAAGTTTAAGAAACAAACTTACAGTACTCACTCAACAATGGAGTCAGAGTTTGTAGCATTGGCTGAAACTGGAAAAAAGGTTGAGTGGCTAAGAGATTTGTTATATGAAATACCTCCCGATATAAATGATATTTCTTCAATAACTATCTTGTGTGATAGTCAAGCTACTCTTGCCCGAGCCTATAGCAAAGTATATAATGGAAAGTCTAGACACATGAGTCTAAGACACGAGTATGTAAGGAACTCAATAAAGTATGGAATAATTTCTTTTACATTTGTTAAGTCTAGTGAGATTGATATCAAGTAGGATGGGGTTGAAACTCCTTAAATAAATTTACCAATGATAGCAACCCTACCGATATATACTAAACATGTATATGTAGGTTCAAGGGGGTAATAACAAGTCATTCAATTGGTGGATGGATCTCAACACTATTAAAATTATTAAACCCTATCTTTGATGGATAATGTTGATTGTTACCGTTGGAGGGTTGAGTTATGAACTCTTAATGAAGTTCAGCACGGAGTACATGTATCTCTAAAAGTAACAACGATACTGAAAGAACTTCACCTATGTGAACTTCGAGGTGGTGCCGCTCATTTGAGAGTTGGAGTTTTCTCTCTTTAAAAGTTCAAAGAAATAAGATAAGTGTAAGGCCATATTAACACTAAGCGAGTTAGAGGAACTTGTGGAAATTTAAAACTTGTGTGTGTGATTTCATTGGTATTGCCACAAGGAATAATTAGTTCAAAGCATTCTAGCTATCTGGAATTTTAATAATGCTTTATGAGATTTACACTATGATTAGTTTCAAATAGAAAGATATCTAATTTTTATGCATAAGTGTTGATATTTGATTATGTGATAAAAGTTAATTTTGAACAAGTGGGGGATTGTTGGAATCTTCTTGTTCAAAATCGTGATTGGATGAATTAAAAGGATTATGGATGGATGAATTTGAAAAAAGGAAGAAAATATCAGTTTTGGCGCCTTCAAAATGCATGCGACCGCATTGGCATCTTTAGGGATATTAGATGCGACAATTGCTATAACTATGCGATCGCATATTTATAGCCTATGCGGTAGCATAGTAGAAAAAATTCGACCGTTGGGCTGAATTTTTTGGTGGTTTAATGGTGAAGCATTGCACCTCTTCTTTTTGTGTTGGAACCACTTCGTATGTGATGTTTGGAAAATTATAAATACTTGATAGTTTTCATCTCAAACTACATGAAAAATTATTCTAATATTCATCCAAAACTTTGGTCGAATTTTGTTGATTCATATAATCAATTCATACATTTTTTACTTGTTCAACTTGAAGAATTATTTAGCTTTTGGCGTTCTTCATTTCTAGGCATGAATTCTATAAACTATTTGTCATTTTATCCTCAAAAGCTTTGATGGAGGAGGCAAATATCGTTTGAGGACAACGATACTAATATCGTGATCAAGTCTTGTTTCTATTTCCTTATTCACCTTCTTTTCTTTTTGTTTCCATTGTGATATTTCCAACACAAGCTGCTTTTATCCACTCCGAAAATTTGAAGATGAGGCTCTAGCCTACTAATAATAGACGTAACTTTGAGCAACAATACGATAAGAAGAATTGACACGGTCTCAACTGATCATGTGGAGGTAGGAAAGGCCTAGAGTACCTCACCCCCACACTTTTTCAAAATCTATATGGGATCATCTTAATGAATACAACAACCAACACTCGGTAAAAATCACCACACACACACAATTCACATAGACTTTGCCATTTCCGTTTAAACATTTAAGTAAATCTTGTAATCCAATTTCTACTTTTTTATGAAAAGACAAACAAACTTGTACTCAAAAACATATATTTTTTGACATCAACAAAAAGTAAAATTGATGACCTAAAATGAGTTGAGTAGGATTACTTCACACATTCAACTCTACTGGTTGATCTTAATTTGCCACCCTAACTTTTAACTGTACAAGCTGACCTTTTTAATCTTATGTCAGCTCAGCGAACATTGTTATTAAGATAACCAAATTTGTAAATATGTGTAACATGAATAATATTTAAGTTACAAATAACACGATATTTTATTATTTTAATTTTCAATATTTTGATCTTTCTATAGGTGTTTGCAACAAGTTGCTTGAATGTAAAAACTCGTCAATTTTTTAAATGATCGTTCGAGTGATTTCTCTGAGTTGACAGAAGTAAAATAATGATTTCGAAATCTAAAGCAACTCCATTGAAGATCGAGTAAATTGATTACTTTAACTTAATTCAAGCAAAAAGAATATTCGCTAATCATAAAATGCCTTCATTTAGGGAAGATCGATATTGAATTAAAAAGAATTATTAAACAAACACATCGTAACATGTTATCCAAATTGCATTAATTTGTATTGGGCAATCCAAACCCTTTATCAACATTTAAAATATGCTTAGAGTATCTCCAAAAGATTATCTATTTTTTAAAGAGCATATTCAATCATTTGAAGATCATCTATAAATTTAGAGAGTTAAAAATTTTGAAATATTCCAACAAGCTATTTATATTTAACACATAATTTTATTACTCCCAAAAAATATTTATTATTTTTCTTTATCTTTTATTTTAACTAATTTTTCTTTAAATTATTTTATTATTTTCCTACATTGAAAATTGAAATACTTTGAAATAATTTAATTATAGAGAGTGAGTTTGACTCTTCAAATTAATCTTCAAATTAAAATGTAAATTTAAAGAGTTTTTTAGAACATGATTTTAAAGATTGACTTTTTAAAATAGAGAGTCAAACTCAAACCCACTCTCGCATAATTTTAAAGATTAATTTTTTAAAATAGAGAGTATCTTATATTTAAATTGGTTTTTGAAAATGCTTGTTGGCGACTAATCTTAAGCTAATGACTACTATTTCATTTATTTAATTTTTTAAAAAGAAAAAAGACACACACGACACGCGCATATGTTGTCTTGAGCAAGTCAATAGACGTGTACAGTTAAATGACAAAAATAACCATGATTAAATTATAATAATCAGATTACAGATGGGTAGTTTGGTAAACAAACATCAAACATTTCCTTTCATTCGAAGGTTTATAAATGGCCCCAAAACAACGTGGTAGAAGAAGACAAGAGAAGAACGGCTTCTTTGTAATTCTTACAACTGCCACCCATTAACCAGTGAGGCTCCAACGCAAACAAAACACATAAAAATAATCTTTTTTTACTGGTTTTCTTTTTCTCTTACATTTCAGTCCATTCCCTTTTAAATTATCCATTTCTTAATTTTTTTTTAAATAAAATTTCAAGAATTCTTGTTTCTTGAAATTCTTAGATTGCTTTGTGTATCTCCCTTTTTTGTTTTTCTTTTCTTTTATTTTTTTTTTCCATCTGGGTTTTGTTTGATTTTTGTTGGGTTTGATCTTGAAATCTAGAAAGGGATATGTGGAATAAGTCAAGATTGACTGAAGGGGAATCCCCTTATTGTTCTAAGAAGACGGACGACATATTTGGGGATGCTAATGACGAGGTAATTTATTTTTCATTATCCATTGTTTTCTTGAAATTAATGTTTACACAAATTAAAATATGGATTCATTTAAGGTTTTGATTTTTCCTAATTTTTCTTGTATGCTGACGGTTTTGGGAATTAGGGATTCTCTGGGTTTTTCCGTGGGTTAATTTGTTGTTGAAAGATGAACAAAAAATTTAGAATTGAATTCAAATTTTAAATTCTGAGTTTTGGGGCTCTATTGGATAAAAAATTGAAACTTTCTTTTAATCGAAATACCGAAATTAATTTTCGGGAATGTTATCAATCTCTCTCTCGGTTAGCTTCAGTTTTACTTCCCTGTAAATTGTTTCTTTAGCATATCCTACTGAAGTCATGTGTAGTGATTATGTAATAATCCCTGTATTTCTCTTAGATTTTATGGCCTGTTATAATGCTTTGAAGAATTTTATAGCAAAATTCAAGTTTTTTCGATATGCAAAGTGTGGTTGAATTGGGGATTAGACGGTATAATCAACAGGATTTTATCTTTATTTTCTTTTTTTAATATACTTACTAACAAGCATTCAATAGATGTTTGATACAGTAGTTGAATGGAGCAATCTCTCATTAAAATATGGAGTGTTTGTAGGTCTTGTTGATTACATATGCTCTATGATGTTTGTAATGAATGTGATTTTTAACTTGCAGGATTCAGGTCGAACCTCAAGCATGTCAAGATTAAAGTGTATTATGCGCGGATTGGATATGAAAACCTATCTCTTCCTTTTAGTGTTGGTTCCAATTTGTGTCTGTGTTATTTATGTACATGGACAGAAGATCACATATTTCTTGCGGCCTATATGGGAGAAACCTCCCAAGCCTTTCCATGATATCCCTCACTATTATCACGAGAATGTATCAATGGATAATCTTTGTAAACTTCACGGTTGGGGTATTCGGGAGTATCCAAGGCGAGTATTTGATGCAGTCTTGTTCAACAATGAAGTAGACATCCTTAAAATACGATGGAAGGAATTGGCCCCATACGTGAATGAATTTGTACTACTAGAGTCAAATTCTACTTTCACTGGACTTGCAAAGCCTTTGTTTTTTTCTGCTAATCGAGATGAATTCAAATTTGTGGAGTCACGATTGTCTTATGGGCAAGTTCCGGGCAGATTTAAGAGAGGACAAAATCCATTTATTGAGGAAGCCTATCAGAGACTGGCTTTGGATTATCTTCTCAAAAAAGCTGAGATTCAGGATGATGACTTGTTGATAATGTCAGACGTTGATGAGATACCCAGTCGACATACGATTAATCTTTTGAGATGGTGTGAAGGAATACCTCCAATCCTCCATCTCCGGCTGAAAAACTATCTGTATTCTTTTGAGTTTCCTGTGGATAACAATAGCTGGAGAGCTTCTATTCACAGATATCAATCTGGGAAGACGAAGTACGCACATTATCGACAGTCTGATGACATTTTGGCTGATGCGGGATGGCATTGTAGCTTTTGCTTCCGACGCATTAATGAATTCATATTCAAGATGAAAGCTTACAGCCATTTTGACAGGGTTCGATTTTCCCATTTTCTGAATCCTAAAAGAGTCCAGAGAGTTATTTGCAAGGGGGAAGATTTATTCGATATGCTGCCAGAAGAGTACACTTTCAAGGAGATCATAGGGAAAATGGGACCTATTCCCCATTCATACTCAGCCGTTCATCTCCCAGCATATCTACTGGAAAATGCTGATAAATATAAATTTCTCTTGCCCGGAAATTGCTTAAGAGATAGTGGCTGAACTATACGGACGCTTTTCCAATCCTCTTATGAAAGTTTGAGGTTTGCTTCCTGGCAAATTCGTTGACCAATTGGTGATTGCAGTGCGTCATGTAAATGGATGGCCCGCAATAATTGCATCATTATTTTTCGCAGATGTTTTGAAAATGGATGCATTCTCGGAACTTTAGAGGGAGTCGTGTACATAAATTTTCTTAGAGCAGGAGTTTTTCTGTGATGGGAACAATTAAGTTGGGCTCGGGGGTCCTCGTAGTTCTTCGTATGAAACATCATATGACCAACGTCTAGCGCTCCTTAAAAAAGTTCATCCCGGTTTCTGGGAATTTTTTTGACATGGGAATAATCTTGATTGTTTTTGTGTCATGTAATGTTCTGATTTGTACTCACTAAGGTTCTTATGTATGACGAAGCCTAGTTGAAGAAACGTTGTTCTAATTTTCTCAGGAGTTTTGTTCTTATAATGCATTTTGCCTTTTTGTTCTTTGTTTCTTGCCTAGAATTTGTATATACTTTTTTAGAATGATAGTGTAGAAGGTCAAATGATTAGAGAATCTGATGCCCTTCATTGTTTATTATGATTGGTTACTCCTCAAGGTTGGCTTGTCTGTTATCCTTGACAACTTAATCATTTACTACCACTTATGTGCTCATTACATCATACAACAACTTTTGATTGTCCCATTTTTAGATAGTTATCATAGACTCGAATGGCATATTAGATCTGCTCGTCTAGATTGGACTCGACTAGTGAAGAAAAAGACATAATAAGATTTATCGCAGATGATGTTTAGTGCAGCATATCAAACATGTCAAAAGAACAGTAAATTTTAGTATTTTGTGAAAGGTGTTTTCGGATTCAGACAATAGGGCCAAGGCCATCATTAAATTTTTTAAAAATTCTCTCTTTTTTAATTGTAACAACACATTCTTCAAATAAAATAATATTACACACAAATTCAAAAAATTTCATTATTTTTCAACAACGCATTCTCCCATCAATCACTATTCCATAATTTATAAATTCTCCAAAATAGGCGGTTAAACAATGACTTGGTTTAGGTGTCTTGTGAGGAAGTTTCAGGTTTATTCGGACAAGGTGCTCATTGGCATAAATTCTTATATTATATATGATGAATCTCAGTTTATTTTAAACTCAAAAATGTTGAAAGATCCTAAAGGGATCAAAGGATAATGCCATATTTTCAAGGCTTACATATTTAAAAATACTGAATCGAATAAGTCACTTATGAGACGTGTCAGCTCTCAAGACTCGAAAAGTTCTTTACGAAAAGTAGCTGTAAGTGCATGTTGATACACAATATGTAAATTATATTTGACGATACAATAGACAAGATTTTAATTTTTTTTTTCTTTATACTTTCAACTACTGGGCATGTCGATCACTTTAAATCATTAGTTAATTTATTTTGATGGGATCAAACTGATCTGGTCTTTAAAGTAGGACCGGCACATCAGATTCTTCACAATTTGGGGAATAAAGCATTGTGTATTTAGAACAATTCCACGAGTAGGAATGATATTCTTATGAAAACACAATCTTAACGTGAGACTTAGGGGACGTATTCAATTAAGATTTTTAATAATTTTTTGAGATTTAAAAAGTTTAGAAATATTCAATATAGATTTTTGGGAACTCTCTAAAATTATCGATATATTCAATTGTGACTTTTATAAATTTTTAGGTATATTCAATTAAAATTTTTTAAAAATTTCTATTAGTCTTGGAGTATTCAAAGTTTTATGACTTTTAAAAACTTTTATAAAAGTCTCCATGATACTAACTTATAAGCAGAAAGTACTAAAATAAAATTTCAAAATTTGTCTCATTAATCACAAGATTTTGGGAGACTTTCACATAAAAATAGAAAATTAATATGATTTTGTTTTCAATATTTCTCTTTCCTTTTCCCTTCGAATATTAGAGTTATGATTAAAATTTATTACTTTTATCTTGATTATATTAATTTCTTTCTCTCTCTCTCTCTCTCTCTCTCTCTCTCTTATTGTTTATTTATATGTTCTATGAAATAATAAATTGTATTATTATAATTATTTATTTATTTAAATTTTCATATAATATAATATAATACTGAATATTAAATTTATTTTTTATATGTATAATTATTATTATTTATTTAATTAAAGTTTTATTCCTTTTAAAAAAAATTTATTATATGGGGGCAAAAGGAAGGAGAAAGATGAATTGTGATAAGCAGCACCTCGTATTTGATAATTTCATAATATTGCACTAGATCCACATAAATTCTATCTTAAATGAAAATCTTCACAAATCTTTTGAATTCTACAAAATTTTCTAAAAGTTTTAAAAAGAAAGTTTATGAAAATCTACAAAAGACTTCTATTAATTACATACAAATATCTAAAAAATTCATGAAATCCGCATAAGTCATCACATAAAAAAAAGTTCATCAAAGTTTTCAAAAGTCTCAATTGAATATACCTCCTTTAAATTAGTAACTCGAAATCTCTAAGTATAGAACTAATTAAAATAAGGAAAAATTCTTCATTAATAAGTTTAAGCAAAAGAAATAAAAAAGTTACAACTTTCGTTACAACTTTCATTTCAGTTATTGAATCATAATGCCTTTCTTGACACATGGACCTCAAAGATGTAAAATTATAAATTGTGCAGAAAATTTGGAGTTCAGAATTACAAAAGGTGGGGACGGAAAACGAAAAATGGGATTGTTAAAATCAACGTGCTAGACGGAAAAAAAAAAAAAAAATGCTCCCATTTGATTCTCATTGTTTTAAAACTTTTTTTTTCTACATGATCATTTTTAATCACACATTCACACAATTAAACATTCTGCACGTAAACCCAAAATTTTTTCTTGCTTTTTAACCACACATTCTTCTAAACAGAATTATTCTTAATTCTTTAAAATGGAAATAATGGTCACCAAACTGGGCTATATGTCAACAAATAAAGCTAGAGTTGCACCACCCAGATGCAATATTGATGTCAATTCTTTGAATTGTGGACGTAGCGTATCATGTCTTGCGTGTTAAGTCGATCCTGACAATCCCGGATTTGCGCAACTTTTATCCGGGCCTGTGCTATCCAAAAGGCGGGTTTGACATGGCATGCCTGGGCAGCCTAACCCGTCTTACACCTCTAGGCTGGATGGGTTCATATGCCTAAAAGCTTGCCGAACCTTCAAAAGAGTTGTGTCAAACTTGGATCAAACAAAGGTAGATTCGATTTCGTTTAAGATCTGGCTGTTGCCAAACTATTCGGGCAGGTTTTCGACCTAAATGTTTTCATCATTCTTCAGATTCCCCGTTAGTCACAATTTCAACACAAATGGTCCCTCTTATCCAAAGCATTCAACTTCGATGTCGACCTCACATGTACCGAGTAAATGCTCCAACTAAGACTAGAATAATCATTTCCATACCATTTTATTTAATGCAGTTATCAAGTTCTACAGGTTCTTCAAAGATTCATGAACTCCAATACATTAGCATCAAAGAATCTACTAAAGCCTTTTTCCCCCATATCTCCAGTGTTCGGACCATAGGTGAAAGGTATTAGATTCCATCTTTCCATTTCACGCAATCGAGAATTCAACTATAAATATAGTCGAAAAGATTAACTATGTACCGGTCATACATTTCTAGTGATTTAACAAGTTTTCGTAAACATAAAATGGAGAAGAAAAGAAACCAGAAGCTCCACGACAAGCATCAAAAGCATCATCATGCCCCGGATGCTTACGAGCTTTATGAAGCTGAGCACACGACGCTGTGGCTTAAAGACGCTTATCCACGTCCAAGTGCTCATGTGAACTCCAATCAGTTTGAAGAGATGAGTCCTACGGATGAAAATAGAATTGTAGTCCAGAAAGGAAACCAGAAGCACCATGACAAGCATCATAAGCATCATCAACCCTCGGATGCTTACGAGCTTTATGAAGCTGAGCATATGTCGCGGTGGCTTAAAGATGCTCATCCACGTCCAAGTGCTCGTGTGAACTCCAATCAGTTTGAAGAGATTCGTCCTAAGGCTGAAAACAGAATCACAGTGGACTACTGGAGCACGAATGAGGACTCGACTGATGGAAATCGTGTAAACTATGATGAGGTCATTGATGCTGAGGCAGAAGAGTTCATCCAAATGGAGCATGAGAAGCATGGCCTAAGAAAATGGATGTCTATGAAGGGGTATTAAGCCTCCTAAACCATAAATATTTGGAGGGAGTTAAAGCTAATCTAAATAATGTGCTAGTGTGTTTAATTTCACAATCCCGTGTATTTTTTTTTCCGTAATAATTCTCGAATACTAAGTGATAAGTTACCTATCTACTTATATGTCATATATATATATTCTTGTATCAGCGAAGTTACATGAATATTGTGCTAGAAAAAGCTTTATAGACGATCCCAAAAGTTCTGATGCAGAAGCAAAACTTTTGTTGCAAGGTCATATCCTCAAATCAGTACTGATTTTGCATAATCTACAATTTGATCATTAACATATACAAAATGAAATAGTATAGTTCAACTACAACTTGTAATTAATCCTTTACTTGCACGAAATTAAGCACACGTCGAGCAAAACATATATATATATCACATGAAAACAAACAAAGCATCACATACACACAAACTTATTGTGGTTCGGTATAAATGTGAAAGCTACAACCACTCACCAACTATGAACAAAAAGATTAAAATGGTGAAGGCTATTACAACTCATCGAGCCCGCCATAGACGTTCTATATAATGGAACGGCAAAGAGGACAATTAGTATGTTGTTTATCAAGCCACTTCTCCAAACAATCCCTGTGGAAGAAATGCTTGCAAGAAAGCTCACACACTCCTCATCAGCTTGAAACTTGCAAAGACACACACAACACTCGGTCGAAGGCAACATATGGTAATCGCAATTCCCGTCACAGCCCCGGTCAGTTTTATCAGGACTACTGCACCGGTTTCTGCACAAAGAGCCATATCGCGTTATTGACACTCTTCTAGCCCTTAAATCGCCAGAATCATCACTCATGGCCTCTTCCTCAACGAAATCTTGATTGGCGGCCGCAACACCACCACTAGGACCGCCTACTTGCAGCATAGATCTTAGCATGTTCTTCACAGTAACCATCGACGTAGCGATGTTCATCACCAGCAGGGAAAGAAGTTTCTTGATTTATATGAAGACAATGATTGAACAAACCAAAAGTAATCAACACGTTTGGCTGCTTAAATTTGTGTTGCAAGGAAGAGGTAGAGGAGGAAATACAAGGAAATGGCCGCTTGATCCGGCCATGTGTAAGCTTTCTGTTACTAAGGATGATTGAGTTCAAAAACTTGTCTACTATTCAAGTGTGATGATTTTTGGAGTGGTGACGTGTGAAAATGTTGGGTACAGGGAAGAAGTTTCTTGATTTATATTAAGACAATGATTGAACAAACCAAAAGTAGCACGTTTGGCTGCTTAAATTTGCGTAGCCGGGAAGAGGCAGAGGAGGAAATACAAGAAAATGGTCGGTTGATTCGGCAATTTTCATAATGATCTTTGATCATTTAAAAAAAAATAGTTTTTTTTTTTTTTTTTAAATTAAAGAAAGGTGGTACCTCCAATATTTTATTAATATACTCTTACTTGTGGCGGATGAATACCTTGATTACATGAGCAAATAATGAAAGCAGTACATGAGGAACTACTACGTCCCTTACAATGAAAATAAATGATAAAAGAAAATTGTAAAACTGTAAAAAAGGAAGTATTACTTCCCTTACAATAAGAACTAATGCAAATAAAGTCAAAAATAAAAATAAAAAATCATACTCTATTGCTGACAATTCATGTCTATCAATCTATACGAGTGCCCAATATGTCGTGGTATGTCAGCTACTTCATATATCTGATATCCCTGATGATTCCAACCCTCTTCAACAAGAGCATCTACAATTGGATTTTCTTCTCTAAGGATGTGGGAAACTGTGTCTCTGTCGAATGATATGACATATGTGATCTGTCTGAGTATGCCTTAAACAACACATGGTCCTCCTTCTCTAGTGATGCAGTGAATAGCCATTATAGAATCTGATTCAAACCAAATGTCTGAAAGATCGAGTCCTCTAGCTAGTAAGATCCCATCAAGAATAGCCTTGAGTTCTGCCTCCAATATCATGCACGATCCGTACAAAGTTGAGAAATAAAAAAATACCCTCATCGTCAACCAAGTGTTTGAGTGGAGATGAAAAAAGAAATTTCAATATTACTCATACCGTCTAACAATCGGGATTCAGTCGAAAAAGTCATCATCAGAGTCAACCCAACGCCGACCACCACACAACCAGTCATTAATTTCAACAAGGTTAATTTTTTGAAAATTATGAGATTGATTTTTCATTTATTATGTTTCAAAAATTTGTGGATTAAATTGTTATGTAGCATGTTTATTTTTCATTATTTAGGTAGATTATTNATATTACTCATACCGTCTAACAATCGGGATTCAGTCGAAAAAGTCATCATCAGAGTCAACCCAACGCCGACCACCACACAACCAGTCATTAATTTCAACAAGGTTAATTTTTTGAAAATTATGAGATTGATTTTTCATTTATTATGTTTCAAAAATTTGTGGATTAAATTGTTATGTATAATGTTTATTATTCATTATTTAGGTAGATTATTAGGTATAGTAGTAATTTATGCGTTTATTTTGAGGTTTGACACCTTATTCTCGCTGAAAATGGTGATCTCGCCATTTTCAGTAAAAAAACAGTCGGTCTGGCTCGACTATTTATTTTTTTTTATTTTTTTTACCTCAATTGTTTTTTCTTCATTTTTTTTCAATTTAAAATTATTTTTGATATTTTCTTATCATGATAAAAAATATATATATTTTTTTAATTTTGATTAAATAATATTTATATTCTTTATTTAATTTTTATAGTTTCCTTTTGTTTAATTTGTTTTGTATTTATTATAATTTTCTGTAAAATTTCTTAATTGTTTTGTTCATTTTATAAATAATATTTTTTTTCATTTAAAATTATTTTTAATAATTTTCTATTTATGATCAAATTTAATTGTTTTTTCATAATTTCATTTTGTTTAATTTTTTTATTATAATATCTTTTGAATTAGTTTAAAAATTTCTTAATTTTTTTTTTTCATATTATAAATAAATTTTTTCAATAATTTTATATATTTTTACTATTTTTTTAATTTCTTTTTCTTTTTTCTATAATTCGATTCGCTTAAATTTTTGAGATTCTTTATTCCATTATCTTTTATTGAATATTCTAATATTTGAGTTTTTGTAGGATTGAATACTATCTAGATGTAGAGTTGAGACAGATGATGAGAAAATATATTTGGAACAATAGCTTTTATAGTTTTATTAATATATTGGAGTTGTTGGATGATCTGCATACACATATGCTACGCCAATCCTTTTTGTGATCCCTATATCAGTTGAAAGAGGTGCAATACTCTAGACAGATCATTGATGCATTATTATGTCCGCGACTAAGGTCAGTCAACGATGATGCCCTTTACTTCGACCTCGGGGGCAAGATCCCTACTTTCTCTATATTTGAGTTTGCCTTCATGACTGGATTGAAAATTACTGGTGACGAGGTAGTTACTAACTAACTGTATTCAAATAAGTAATAGGTTGCACAAGATATATTTTCAGGAATAGATGACGATGCTTCTACCATAGTTGATTGACACAATCAGGGAGTGCGACTAGATATTGAATAGATTGAAGCTAGAACTGGTTTACATCGTTGAGAACAAGGTGAGGTGTCATCACAAAAGGCCGTGATTGACTTTTTCTATTTGGAAGTTGTTGACAACATCAATGCCTTCAACGACTATCTGTGGGGTCGGATATATTTTGAGGACACCATACAAGTCTTCATCAGATCATACTCGAAACCCAAGAGATCCATGCATAACTACGATATTTATGGATTGCCCCGACAGTACAGGTAAATGTTTAAAATATATTTTATACTAAATTTATATATGATAATTATAGGTATTGCAAATTTGGGCATATGAGATTGTTCCCCTCTTGAGTACCCAGTTTGAGAGGCGATAGGAGACATCCTGCCCTCGGATGCATCATTGTCGAGGATCCCAAGCAGACGAATTTCCATCGACAAACAACTATGAGCCCTCATCAACGACCCGCAGGTGAGTATTATATATTTGTGATTTATATTGTATGTCGTTTCAAAATTTCATCACATAATTATTAACTAGTTAAACTGTCTTTGAAGTCTTAACTGAGTTGACGCCGTCGACGAAAGATGAAGGTCGAGGTTTTGTGCGTGAATTAGTCGTTCTATATACTTAACATGACTAGATGTCCGATTCCATCCTGGATCGAGATTGGGTATGTGAATTGAATATAATTTATTGATTACCGTTTTGTATGAGTAGCCTATTTTAACTAAGTTAATAATTTTTAATGTTGTTATTTGTGTAGGAGTGCGGTCTAGTTGATCGATGATTACCTCCACCGATAGGATCACCTTTGTCAATGAGATTTCCTATGATTACCGTTTTGTATGAGTTAGTGTATTTTAATTATGTTAATAATTTTTAATGTTGTTATTTGTGTAGGAGCACTGTCTAATTGATTGACGATCACCTTCGTCGATGGAATTACCTCCACCAATGAGATCTCATTCTCCTCCATCCAGACACCTCCCACATAGATCTCCTGCACACAGCCAGAGTCATTATTTCGATGATCTGTATGTCCATCTAATTGGATTTAAGGCGGATGAGGTGGATGTGTTACGCCAATAGATGAGAAAGGAGGTGAGTGCCCTACGAGAGAAGATAGGGGCCCTGCGACGAGAGATAAGAGAGGAAGTAAGGGTGTTACGACAAGATTGAGTGACGAGCTATCAAATTTATGACATGATATTGCAGTATCAAATTTATGCCATGATATTTCAGGATGTGCTTCGAGGCGATATAACAGGCAGACGAGGGGGTGATAGGCAGGGTGACAGTGATTGGCATCACACACTGTTGTGGACATATGATGGTTCATTAGATTCATTTTTGTTATCTATGGAACGGGAGTGAGTGGCCTCGATTGGGACGGAGAGGTGGCCGAATAGGAGAGGACGAAGGGGATGGCTAACCTGGAACGTAGGGGTGGTAGATGAGGAGATGACGCCAGTCGTGATAGAGTGTAAAAAGCGTTCTGTTGACCGTCGAAGCTGGTAGTTGACAAGAGGTCGAGCTTTTCGTCACAGTACTCGTTTCTCCCTTCACGGTTGAAGCGAAGAGGAGGACGTTCATCGACGAGACGTACCTCAATCTCTTCTGGGAGGTAGACCATGCTAAGTGGAAAGCATTCAAGACAGGGGGGAAAAGAATTATGTCCGGATAAGTATTTTATGACTTTAGTGAAGTACACTACACTAACTTATCTATGCTTTCTTTTGCAGAGCTAGCCTGGACGCTTATAAATGGTTTCATGACATCATGATTTTAGGAGCTTGGCTATCCAACGATGTAAGTGTAATATCCCAATTGTTATTTATTATGTATACATAATTTTTTGTTTATTAAATGAAATAACTTCCTTTATTTTTTTATTGGTGTTTCCCGATGTAGCACATGGACCTGGTTATGGACTTGTTGTGCGATCGGGCTCAAAGATATCCGAGATCATTTGACATTCTTGGCTGAGTCATATGAGCACCGAGTTCCTATGTGTCGTTACCATTGAGTATTAGCCGCTCTAAGTTATGGGTAATGAGTACACGGTGCCCAAATATATGCATGAGTGGGTCATAGGGATGTGGTCAGGGTGTTGGAGGAAAGTCATGTGATGGTTGTATGCATATGTACATTTAAGTGATCGCGAATCATCACTACTTTGCCGTAAAGATCTTCTTTCCTAATTCCACTATATATATGTACGACTTACATCATTCCTGTCTGAAACAAGATTAGCACGAGCTTTACCTGAGTGGTTGTGATCGTTCCTTTGATGGCTAGACGAGCGAGAGTGATTGTGCACGATAGACTAACCATCGTGCGAGACATGCCGACGGTGAGACAGTTGAAATCATAAGTATTTATAATTTTTTTAATTGAAAAGTTAGTTTTTAACTACACAGTATCGAACTACTACATTATATTTAATTGTAGGGGCGATTGTGACATGATCATAATAAAACATATTGAATTTTTGAGTATATAACATAAGATTGATGGAATTAATCAATCCTTGATACAAAATTAGAGGAATAAGTTAGGGTGCGATTTGTATAATTTCAATTGTGATATGTAAATGTTGTATATTTAATTGTTTATTTGATTGTACGTGGATGTCAGGACCATGCGGTTCAACTTCGGGTGGCAACAAACTATGAAGTGGGAAAATATAGTCAGAAACTTCCTACTCGACTTCATTCGATAGAGGAAATATAGTCTCAACATATGCTGCTTTCCAATAATCAGCGTGTAATAAAGAGAGCATAACGTTCTCGCTGTAAATCCTCTATACATAGCCACCACGACTGCATACTCACATGAAAAAATCTCCAATTGAAATTGACTACAAGTGCAGATGTTATCAGTTAAGTCTATCATGTATGCCATATATGCATGTATAAAGTATCTCTTCGTTAACCCATTCAGTGGTTTCACATTCAACTTTCTAGCAACCTCTGCACCCTTGAATAGTTTATCCTCCTGAGCTGGGGCTAGCACACTGTGCAACTCCATAATTCCGCACGTCGGTCACAAAACCACTACTGCACCTTGTTACGAATGTTCTCAATCATTGGTGGGAATGATAACTCTTGACCTTTCTTGAATAATATATTAAGAGATTTTGCATTGTTTGATGTTATCATGTTGTATTGACGTCCTGAAAAATGTAATCGCGCCTAATGTTCAATCCCTATTTTTGTTTGATATTCCTATGCTGAGAATGATTTACTTCCTATTTTCACCATGAACTTATAACACTCTTCAACACTGTAAGTTTCGACCGCTCTACTAAACAATTAAACGATGTCTTTACCGTGATACTTAGTTTTCAGGTTGTCTTGTATATGGTACATACTACCCATGATGTGCCTCGAAAAAAATCTTCAACAATACGATTTATTATAGACGGTCCCCGATCAATTACAAAGGCAAGGTCCTCGACTTCCGCGATTACCTCCTTCAGCTTTGTGAAGAACCAACGCATCGACAAATCATTCTTGCTATCAACTATGCCAAATGCAAGGGGGTAAATTTGGATGCTAGCATCTTAACATGTAGAAATAATTAACTTGCTTTCATATCTAGTTTTCAGAGTTGTACCATCTACTAGAATTAAGGGTCGTATCACATTTCTAAATCCCCTAATAGATTATCCAAGAGTCATGAAGAAAAACTTAAAGCAATTCTCGTCATCCGTCTCAATAAAAAATATTAAGCCAGGATTAGTTGTCCTCATGTTATGGCAATACTTGACTAATTTAGCACATCTCTCCTCGGTCGAGCCCATTAAATCCTACAAACGAGCCCATTAAATCCTCCAACGCCCATTTTTTGACCTTTCAGGCCTTTTGATAGCTCGTAACCACTCCGTACTTTCGACGGATATCGTTAATGATATTCGAATGACTGTAGAAAGTCCGTGGGTCCTTGTACTTGTATATTATCTATCAACCAATAAACCATGCTCAAGTTTGCTTGAGATTATTTCGACGAATTCTCATTTCGCAAGTATGTTTCAGTGTATACTTGCGAACTGCAAATAACTCATTTGTGTCCGTCTACGTCATTTGCAAATGCCAACGGCAATCGTCGTCAATGCAGACAATCGTCAACAATGACTTGTTTGATTTCTTCACTTTGAACTAAAGTTTTATTTTAGTGTAATTCAATGCACAAATTCCTGCAAATCTTTCTTTGTTTTAAACGGTTGCTCGATGTTCAAATTCTCATCATCGGGAACCACACGCTAAGAATCAGATGACGGTCCACTCGATCCAGCCCCTGCGATGTGTCCATATATAAATCCTCATCATTGGGAACCACACGCGAAGAATTAGATGGCGGTCCACTGGATCCTCATGAGCTATTTCTATTGTGTCCCAAAATTCATTTGCATTGTGGTTCCCAATGATGAGGATTTATATGTGGACACATTGCAGGGGTCGGATCGAGTGGACCGTCGTCTGATTGACGGTCCACTCGATCCTCATGAGCTTCTTTATTGTGTCCCAAATATCATTTGCATTGTGGTCCCCTCCATCCAAATCTTCGTGTTACATTCGGTGACATTTTTCCTCGCTAAAGTCATGCAAGAGGATTAGTGTGCATTTTTTTTTTCAATTCAAATAGATAATTTACTTCAGCATCCGAAACAACCTTTATAGGTGGAATCAGAATGAATGAATACTCGTTGAATTGGAATCTCAGTTCCATATCGTATTGAGAGGGATCGACTTTCAACTTATTTTGTAAATCATGGTATATTTCCACATATGATGTACTTGATGTTATGTAAATTGAAATATCATCACGTATATCACTCGTCCATTTTCATACACATCGATCTTTTTCATCCAATTCGAAATAATCAAAGTAACAAACTATGATTACAACAATATCTACATGACAAAAATTTTAATTATAAGAAAAAAAAAAGTCAAAAAATCAGTACAACCATTGAACAACAGAATAAAAAAAAAAACATTAACGGCCGGGTAACAATCATAATAGCTAGTCGTAACAACCCCACAACCGACCACAAAACCCGACTGTTTTGGCTTTTAACAGCCAGTTGCCTAAAGCTATAAATAGCCGACTATTAAAACTGGCCAGAATCATTGCCATGAAAATGCAGATGAATTTTTTTCTTGTTTATGTTTAAAAAAATTATAGATCTGTTAAAAAAATTTATCTATATTTTTATCTATGTCGAAATAAGATTTATCTATTAAAAACATATACTAATTTAACGAAAACGAAAATAAGCATACATAAATATGCTTACCAATTCGAAGTGATAGATGTAAAAAAAATTATTGTTCAGCGTTTGATTAATTTATGAGATTTTGAGGTTGAAGCAGATGAAAAATGAGAGAATTTTTATCTGTGTTAGAATAAACAGATAAGAAAAGTTAGCTGATTTTGAAATTTTAAATAAGAAGTGTTTGGTTCTTACTTATTAACTAAAATGATAGTATTGTCTTTTAAATAAAATAATATTTTGTAATTATATTATTTATTTAAGTACATTTTTGTCTTTTACCACTCAAAAGGTCATTGTGAAAATATGCAATTGTTGAAAATTCAAAGTGGAAATTATAGGGTTTGACCAAGCTAATTAAAGTTTTTTAAAGCTTACAATATTTTTTTCACTACAAAAATAAAATAAAAATAGATAACAATTTGAGTTAAAAAAAAATGTAGGAAATAAAAATGAAAACTAATGACATGTATTGATAATATTTTTATATGTGTTCGTTTAAATATTTTCTAGAGTTCTTATTTAAATATTAATTAAGAGTTTGAACTATTTTTATTTTTTAATTTACTATAATTTTTATTTTTCTAGAAATTTTTATAATTTTATTTTTCAGAAGTTTTATTTTTTATTTTCGATAATTTATTTTTGAATTTATATTTTCAAAATTTATAGTTTTTGTTTTTTTAATAATTTATCAATTTATTTTATTTGAATTCTAGTTTTTTAAATTTAATTTGTTAGAATTTTATTATTTTATTTTTAACATTTTTAATTTTAAAATTTTATTTTAATGCTTGTTTTCCATGTTTTAAATGTTTTCAGAATTTTCATTGAAAACACTCAAAACGTCAAAAAATCGTTTTGAGTTTTATGTTATAAGTTTACCTTTTTTTTCGAAAATGCCCAACGCCCTAAGCTGACAACCATGACATTTATTATTATAAACGTTATATCAATCATTCTTAAAAATTGCATGCAGATCCTCTAATAGACAGCAAGGGCTTCAACCAAAAGAAGTTTCGGATGGAAGAAGGGCTTCGGCCAAATAAGAGTTTCGAAACAAAGGTGATCTTCTTCGACTTTTTTATCTTGACCAATTGAGACTTTGTTGACTTTCAATGTCTCAACGTGAACTACAACGTAACCTCCATGGGAGCCTTGGTTGCGAGGCATAACAATCCTCATAGTTTGATTTGGTTTGGCACGGGCAAGACAAGAAACCAAAGTTTAAACAAATCGATGTCGTACATATATACAATACGTTAGGGCAGTCGAACCACAAATATAGAGCAAAAGCATTCAAACCTGTGTCCAAATTCCCCCGTTTTAGTCATTGTTGCTGGTTCTATACTTTTAATCACCGACAGCTTAAGTGGCTACTACTCTGCATTGAAAGTGAAGATACTTATAACAGGAAAATCCAAAAATGAATTAATCAAAGCTATGAAAAATACAGAAACCGAGAGAGTCAAGCTATTCTTCACTTCTTTTTCTTCCGAAGATTAAATTCACTCTGTACTAAACGAAAGCTCTCTCTGCCTCGACAGTTCAACAAGTAGGGATTTTCAATGAGGTTCCAATAAAACACTAGAATTGAACAAGATGCACAAACTTGACATCTCAATTCTCAAGAAACAAAAGTAACAAATTCATGCAGCTAAAATTTTCAGACATTAAATTGTTCATACTGATTCTTACACGATCAATCCCAGAAACTAATTTTACAGCTTAAATCGGTTACCAGAAAGAAAGAAAAAAAAAAAAAAATGTGTTTCCATCCCACATTGACCTCCTCAAGAAACCAATCAAATGAACTTTTAACAATTGCACTACCATATAAAGATCACAACTTTAAGTAAAACCAAATTCACTCCCCTCTAGATAAACAAAATTAATCGCTAGCACACAATAAATAGTCCACAAAACACGTCGACTTTCACATTAAGCTAGCTAATACACAAACTCAATAAAGTACTTTGCTCATAAGTGTTTATTCAACTTTGGCATAACCATATGTGCACAAACTAGCATTGAAAATCATGCAGGCATATGAAAATGAATTATTACTGGGATTCAGTAGGGAAAACCCAGAAAAATATTAATTGATATCGACTGTATCATGCCAGGAATCACCAAAGAAATTTTTTTTTTTTTTTTAAATTGTTTTAATTTCCGGTTAATAATACTGAGAAAGTAAAACGCGGGTAAGCTGTAATTAGCTGGCTAATTATGTCATAATCATATTTGAAGATTACAAACTTTGATTAACCTTTGATTTCAGCCACGAGTGAATTCAAGAATTAAGAACATTGAAATTAGATTATGATAATTTGAGAACTAATACCATAAACTAAACAAAATCATAATTGGATATAAAAAATCTGATTAAGAAAGCAGGGAGGGAATTATATGAAACTTGTTTGACTTTATGATGTATGATTAAGCCCCGTCTGACCTATTTTCTATACTAATTTTTTCTCCTACTAATTTTCAATTACATATATTTTTTCAATAAAATAACTTTGCATGTAAAGGTGTTGGACATAGCCCAATTTTCTTATAATCTGCAGAAGAGCGAGTCGACGGGGCAAAGTCCATTTAAGCTCATAACTATTCTCTACTTTTTAACCATATATTCTTAAAAAAGAAAAAAAAAATCACTTTCCACAAAATATTTTTTTTTTAAAAATCTCTACGAAATAAGACTAAATTGATATTTCCATTTTATCAGGCAACTCGTGGGGGCATCAATAGAGCAGAACATGCCACATTCGAACCATGCATACAAAGCTACAGGGCTATCATCTTCTTTGGCAAAATCTTCCAATATTTTCACAATTACTGTTCACTGCATCTCTTGGCTCAATTCTCTTAGTGGAATATAGTAGAACGAGAAATCCTTTATTTTCTATTCATCTCGTCGTCACCTTTATAATAACTTCCCTCATCTTTTTTCATCAAGTGCATTAATTTTCGTATCTATATACTGGGGTAGGGGACAACCCCAAAACCTTCATTCTTGCAAAGGCAATTAGGCCTAAAAACAGTTCCCTGGACTTTACCAAAAAATGAAAAAAGTAGAGGTGTAAAGTAGACCAGGCGACTAAGAACACTACATTGAAACAAGATACTCGAAGAAAGAAAAAGAAGAGTTCAGAACATTGTTTATATTGTTCTAATGAACCAACATTAAACTTGGAAATATTGACCAATCCATTGCATCCTATAGCGTACATTGTTATTCGGCTGGAAGACTACTTTCTCCCACAATATCCGCTTCCCCGTAGGGTTCAGACCTATAACACAAGTTAAGATTGAAAAAAATATGAGCAGATAAACAAGAGTAAATTTCCTACATCTAAAACATGTCTGGTTTATCCATAAATTTACACGCAAGTCCAAATATATTCAAATAAGTTACCACGAGTTTTTACTCCAATTTAGCGTCCAGTAAATTAGATGCAACGAAGAAGCCCACTTTGCAGTGCTCAAGAATGAGTGAATTGCAATAATTTGAATTCCAATTTACAAGGACCTGTGTATCAGCTACCAGCATCATAATATTTAGATAAGAGTACGAAATTGTAGATATAAAAAGATATTTCTTCAAATTACACTTCTTGGGACTGGAATGAGACAAGTACATGAATAAAAATATCAATCAGTCAGTAACGAGCATTTCTCAGCTATGTAAAGGTTCACAAATTGTGAAGATTTGAGGTTCCATCTTAAAAGGTCAACCTTATTAAGAGGAGCAGCTCAAATCCTTATAAATTGGTCTATGTTTTCATCTTTATTTGATGTGGGATTATATCCCTTAACACAAACGAGGGACAAAAATTACCTTTCCAAATTCTGTGTTCATGAAGGTTGGATTTACATGAAAGTGTAGCGATTCTGAAGTGTAATGGAGTTTGTAAACCACAAGTTCTGAAGGATTTGTGCCTTAAATGTGACAAAATTCTGATTGACTCCGAAGAAATCCAAGTGGAGTTCACTATGTTCATCCATTTCATTTGAATGAGAAATTCATTGACCATCAATTCTGGTAGCTAAAGATGTAGACTGTAAATGAAAAATAAGGTAATTAGATTCCACCGCTGATAAGACCTGCAAATTTATGGAGCTGATCATAAGGTAGAAGGATTTGAACAAGATGTAATGCATAAGATAAGATGGATAAATGAAATAGAGATTTGTTACAAGAATTCTATCTGATCATAACATGCCTACTACTAAACAAGGTATAAATCTAAGTGATACTGAGTGTTACGGAAGAAAAGGCCAACATCCATATAAGATTAACGGAGCACAAATGAAGATGTGATGATGCATCCATAGCCGCATTGAAATAGATAAAATAAGACAGAAGGTGACACTAATCGAGAATAAATACAATAACGACAATCCGAGGTATGAGTCAGCCACGAAAGATTTGATTCTGTTGAACTTTTATAATAAAGACAGGTCTAAATCGAACATAACAGCGAAAAAGTCACATAGCCTAAACTCGTTCAAACTTTGTGGGACATGATCTAACTACAAATACTCCTAACATAACTCATCCTTCCAATATTTTGTCTTTAGTTCCAGCCTTTCATTGACCGATTCCAGAACGTATGTTCAGCTTCTGCTTTGATAATGCCGTGTTTAGACTCAACAAACAAGAGGCTTAATCTGTCTTTGTTACAGAAGAAAAGGCCAACATCTATATAAGATTAATGGAGCATAAATGAAGATGTGATGCATCTATAGCCATGTTGAAATAGATAAAATAAGATAGAAGGTGACACTAATCGAGAATAAATACAATAACGACATCCCAGGAATGAGTCAGTCACAAAAGATTTGATTCTGTTGAACTTTTATAAGAAAGATAGGTCTAAATCGAACATAATAGCGAGACATAATTGCATAGCCTAAACTTGTTCAAACTTTGTGGGACATGATCTAACTACACATACTCCTTACATAACTCAGTCCTCCAATTTTTTGTCTTTAGTTCCGGCCTTTCATTGAAAGATTCCAGAATGTAAGTTCAGCTTCTGCTTTGATAATGCCGTGTTTAGACTCACCAAACAAGTGGCTTAATCTATCTTTACTCTTCAATTTTCATTCAACGTCCACTTATTCAAAATGGAAAAAGAAACATGACATCAAGTCTTTTTAACTGAATACTTGAGTATAATATGAAGCAAATAACCGCATCAGGTAGATCTGAATCCAAATAGCCATCAATCAAACTGATTACAACAAGAAAACTTGAATAGCCATCTCCCAGATTTATCAGCAATAAGGCTAGTTTGTTGTTTGTTTGTGAATTATAGAAAAGCTTTTTCTATGTTTGCATACTCTATTCCCTCTAAAGAATCAAAGTTTCCTACGATATTTCATAAAATATTACAACTAACTAGAATCAAAATAAAAAGAAAGAGTGCTGACTACGTAAAAGTAAATAGCAAATTGATTGCACACCTGAGTTTCCTTGTAACTTCCATTGACACTGATATCATGAATTAGAGAAGGAAAAGATTGTCTATTTCTTTTCTCAACCAAATCTTTAGTTCTCTTTTGCATACTAATCAACACATTATGCCAAGTATTCACTCTGGAATGACCCCTACTAGGCAATCCCACATTCATTTCTACAAAATCGTCCGAGTTTACAGTCAAAATCTCGTCGAATTTTGCCCCGTCTAGTACCCAAATTAAACAAGAACAGAACCCTTTTGTGATTTCTGAATCAGTATCAACTCTGAATTTCATTACCCCATTATTGTCCATTTTTACTTCCAGCCACACCTGGGCTGTGCAGCCCATGACTCTATTTTCTTGAATTTTCGCAGATTCATCGAACTGGGGAAGATGATTTGCATAGTGCAACAACCTTTTGACTCTGTCAATGGGCTCAGATAATGATTTGAACTCCAAATCCAAAGATTGTACCTGTTAAAGGTTAAAAGGTGACTTTTAACACCTACAGACTCAATATCAAAAAGCTAACCAAACAATTAGATCAGTATAAAATCTCAAACGAGCACTAATCGTACCTTTTGGGATACGCTTAAGGTATGCAGTAATGGTTGTTCACATATTGTTAAGCAAAAAAGTGCTGTATTTCTGGGATTTGGATTTCTTGATCTTGATTTACCAGGGCTATGAAAAACACAATTTAGAGGCATAAAAATTTGTGGGTTTTTCTCGGTGTTCCTTTTTCTTGGATTTTCTTGAATTTGTAAAGGGCTAGGCTTCAAAAAATTCTCTCTTTTCATCAAAAAAGGAAGAGGAGGAGAAGAAAAAAGGGGTTGCTTTAGGGTGGAAGAGTGCATGTTTGTGTATGGCAAAAAATGGTGAAAAGTAGAAGAAAACATTGTTGAAAAATTGTAGGTTATTACCGTTAATGACGGGGAAGTTATATAATGAGAGAGAGAGAGAGAGAGAGAGAGAGAGAGAGAGGAGTAGATAAAAGAGGGAGATCCTTGGAGTGCGGGAGAGAGAGAGAGGAGTAGATAAAAGAGGGAGATCCTTGGAGTGCGGGCCGAATTTCAATAAAGAGGGAGATCCTTGGAGTGCGGGCCTAATTTCAATCAGAGTGTGCAGTGCTATTTATCAACCCAAAGGTTGGAGAAGACAATTTATCAATTTATCAAACAAGGCGCCAAAATGAACGATACAGTACAATATAGGTTCACCCCCCTCGATAATTGTTATGTAATTTGAACGAACGATTTTATCACGAAATTTTAGAAATTTCTACCACTACAGCCAATTTTCATCATTTTATATATTTAGAAATCTTAAAGCAGCCTTAGGATTTGGTAATATACAATTGGCTGAAAATCTTGTGAAAAAGACTTGAAACTCAAAATAAGATATTCAACTTTGGATTGCTGATAATATCATGTTGATGATTTGTGTGGTTAGTTAATATGTAAGCACTGACATAATAATATAGAGAGACATAAAAATAATTGGAGAGATCATTTAAATTGTCAAATAAATTTACACAATTTCTTTAAATGAGCACATGGATCATTCATGATTTTCTATTTTTTTAATTTTATTTTTATCGTTGTTCATTTTACTTCATACGAAAATGAACAGTTAGTGTTTTAGGTTATTAAAAATTAGATTGTTGTTGATATATATTATCTGTATTTCTTAGTTGCAAACGAACAATAATCATGTCACTATATTATCAAACAATCTTTACAGCATGAGTCGAAGTGAAGAAAAAAGTTAAAATCTTATAAAATTATTTACGAAGAACTATTCAATATTGATGCCAAACTTCCACTTAATTAATGATGAATGACATCGGAGCCCACTATATAGTTTAAAAAACTTGTGTCAATCAAAATTTTGACCAGGTTACTATAAGATAATCATTAATCAAATTTTAATAATCAAACGCCTTGGTCCTTAATCCATAATTATATACTTTTTTTGTTTAGATTATGATATAGGATATTTCCTTTTTCCTTGGAGAAGTGTTTCCTTGACTAGGGAAGAAGCTTGCGTCATTGCATACAAAATACTCCATTTCAAGATTTGCTAAAAGGTCCCCCCACCTTGCTTTATTAAATTTGTCGTGGTCCATTTCTTACCTAATTCATCACAATATGAGTTTTACTTATATACATGCATGTTAAAAATGTCAACAAACAACCTATTTTGATAAGTCTATGATCAAGAAAATTACATGTGACCCTTTTACCATGACTAAAGAAATGCAACTTATGAGATCAAAATAAGTTAATGATATAATATTGTGTTACCTAGCTTGATATTTTGCTCAGCGGAGCACTGTTCTTCAACTCACCAACCTAAAAGGGCCAAGCATGTTTTTCCGAGCGTATCGCTAGTACAAATAATATTAAGCCACCAAAGACATTTTTAACACCTTACTGCTCAACTTGTCAAAATTTTGATCCAAGTTAGGCCTCATGACCAACTTTGACATTGGACGCAACTCGTTTGACTCCCTTAGAGCTAGTTCGAGTTCTACTGTCTGTCTTTAAGTGCCTAGTGAGGTTCTGTTGAGTAAGTGCTTGCCTATCCAGAACACTATTGTCAACTACTATAATTAAATTTGGGTGAGCTCAATCGTCTCCCATTAAGTTTGCAAGTTGTCCCAAGACTCTCATGATCCATCTTCATTAGGTAGCTTGGTGTTGAAGTGTGACCCGAATTTCATTGTGTATTGGTAGTTTGGTTGAAGAGACCTTGAAAAGGTCAAAAGATGGACCAAGAAGAAAATGTAGTTTATTTTCGCTCGTTGCGCGCTAAGTTCCTGCTCGAACGCTCAGAATAGAGAGCTCGCAGCTTGTTGCCCGCAAGCTTGGAGCTCAATGCCAAAGGTGCCGCTTGAGCGCTGGTGTTATCCGATCCATGCCTTTTTCTCGATTTGACGAGTTTTAAGATGTCCATTCCACCTAAAGTACTATAATTAGGCTTGTATATATACTCCACGAGTTGTTGGCTCTTCATAGTGTTAAAACAACATTAGATCTTGATTGAGAACATCAAATCTTGTAACAATAATCCATTATTGAATTAGTGAATTCTTCTCCTTTGTCCCTTATTTTTTCCAGTCTTGGGTTTGAACGTAAAATCTTGCGTTCTTGTGGTTGGGTTTAATTTCATATTATCATATCAACCCGTTTATCTCTAACAAATTGATATCAGATTGAGGTTGATCTTTCGTGACGACAACAATGAAATATGATATTTTGTTTTTGGATTGCAACACAAGATTTTTGCTATGGCAAGTGAAGATGCGAGTTGTGCCCGTACAGATGGATTTGGATGATGCCCCATTAGAGTTTAATAAAATGGTTTCTACTTAGACACAAGAGGAATAGTAGCGTAGGGATCGAAAGGCCTCGTTACAAATTCATCTATCAAATCAGATTCTTCAAAATGTTCTAAAGGAGAAGAATGACACTAAGTTGTGTTTGAAACTATAGCAGTTTTGTATGACAAAAAGTTTGATCAGTAAGTTACACTTGAAGCAGCGCTTGTATTCTCACCCAATATCTAAATGTACGTTTATAGAAGATCACTTAGCTGTTTTTTAAAGAAATTGTGACTGATCTAGAGACTTCGGAGATTAAGTATGATGAGGAAGATCTTGGATTGATTTTATTGTGTTCATTGTCATCTGCATATACGACTTGTAAAAACAATATTCTTTATATTCATAATACTCTCACACTTGACGAAGTGTATGATGCTTTACTTTCAAAAAAGAAGATGAGGCATCTTGTGTCGGATCAAAGGGTTAGACAGAGGGCCGGTTGTTCATGGGAGGACTCAAGATAGGAATCTTAGTGGTAATATGAGGGATAGATCGAAGTCTAAAAATAATGACAAAGTATGTCACTTTTGCAAAAGGAAATGCCACATCAGAGTTGTGCTACAAATTGTAGAACATGAATAGAATGGCTATTGCTAAAGAGAAGAGAAAGCAAACTAAAGATACATGATAAGCCAGTGTTGAATGAGATGACCAAAGTGAATGAGAGCTTCTGGTGATTTCTAAAGGAGATTCAAACCTTGTAAAGATTGGATTCTTGGCTCAGTTTAGACATTTCATATGTGTCCCAATTGGGATTGATTTACAACATATAAAGCGATTTCGAAAGGTGCTGTGATTATGGAAAACAAAGCACCTTGTAAAATAGTTGAAATTGGAACTATCAAGATTGAAATGTTTGACGGGTTTATCAGGACACTTATTGATGTAAGGCATACTCTAGACCTAAGGAGGAATCTCATATCTTTGAGTACCTTTGATTTAAAGGGTACAAGTATACTAATGAAGGTAGAATTTTGAAGGTTAGTAGATGTGATATTTTTCTGATGAAAGGACAAAGAAGCCCTGCCCAATTATATACTTTGCAGGGTTCTATAGTTACAGGGGATGCACCTGTCACCATTTCTTCTTATTTAGATGAAAAAGTTACTAATTTTTAGCATGCAATTTAGGCATTTAAGTGAGAATGGGATGGCTAAATTGAGTAGGAGGGGACTTCTTGATGGAAAGAGTACCAGTAAATTGAAGTTCAGTGAGCATTGTATCTTAGGGAAGAAGAAGATGGTTAGATTTACCAAAGGAAAACACAACACAAAGTGAACATTTGATTATATCCATTTTGATCTCTGGAAATCGATGAGGGTGCCTTCTAAAGGTGATGTTTATTATTTTTTGACCATAATTGATGACTTTTCAAGAAAAGTTTGGATGTTCTTCTTGAAACAGAAGAGTAACGTGTTTGCTACCTTTGAGGAATGGAAGACAATGATTGGAAAATAGACTGGAAAGCAAGTAAAACGTCTCTACGTTGATAATGGATTGGAGTTTTGTTGAAATGGATTTAATAGTTTCTGTAAGTCAGAAGGGATTTTGAGGCATTTGACAGTACATGATACTCCGCAGCAGAACTGTGTGGTAGGACAAATGAATAGAACTTCGATGGAGAAAGTTTGTTGTATGCTTCAAATGCTGGGTTACTCATGACATTTTAGGCTGAAGTTGCTTCTACGGCTTGTTTTCTTATCAATCACTCACCTTTAATTGCTATTGAGGAAAAAAAATCTCAAAAGAGGTATGATCTAGTACTCCTCCTAATTACTCAAATTTGAAAATATTTGGATACCCTGTTTATGCTCATGTGAATAATAGGAAATTGGATAAAATGTTTAGATAGTTTGTCTTTCTTGATTATAAGTCCGAAGTTAAAAAATATAAACTTTCGTGCTCAAAAACGAATAAGGTAGTGATTAGTAGGGATTTTTTATTTGAGGAACACGCAATGGTTCACGATTTACCGATTATAAATTCTAGTAATAGAAATCAACCGAAAAAAAAAATACTCAAATAGAGTTGGGGATTAGATCAAATTCCAAACTAGAATCTTCATCTCAATCTAGTTTAGGATTGAAGGAAAGTATCACTTTGCCGCCACTACCAACGGTACCGCAACATTCGATTGCTAAAGACAGACCTAGAAGAGATATTAGACATCCACAGAAGTATTGAGAAGCTGACTTGGTAGCTTATGCATTGAATTTGGTTGATAGTATTGATTTTAATGAATAGCTTGCTTATATACACAGAAGTAATGAGTTGCAATAATTCTGGCAAATGAATAATTGCTACGCAAGAGGAGATGAGATCACTTTGTAAGAATGGCACATGAGACTTAATAAAATTACCCAAAGAGAAGAAGGTTGTTCGTTGTAAGTGGGTATTCAAAAGGAATGAAGGTTCATCAGGAGTTGAAGAAGCCAGATATAAAGCAAAATTAGTAGCTAAGAGTTACAGTCAGATTCCAAGTGCAGAATTCACAGATGTGTTTTCTCCAGTTGTAAACAATAGCTCAATTGAAGTTTTGCTTGGAATTGTGGCTAAACATGATTTGGAGCTTGAATAGTTGGATGTAAAGACAACATTCTTACATAGAGAACTTGAGGAGGGCATCTATATATATGCAATAGTCGAGGGTTTTATAATTACTGGAAATAGAACTATGTGTGTTTGTCGAAGAAGTCCTTTTATGGCCTGAAGTAATCACCTAGACAATGGTATACGAGGTTTGATTCATTCATAACTACTTATGACTTCAACACGAGCAATTATGATAGTTGTGTGTACTTTAGGAAGTGTGATGATAGGTTGTTTATATACCTATTATTGTATGTTGATGATATATTGATATCAAACAAAGATAAAGCAGAGGTAAGAAATGTGAATGTTTACCTTAATGAGGAGTTTAGCATGAAAGATTTGGAATCGAGATTTTGAAGGATATGAAGGCTAGCAGATTATATTTGAGTCAAAAGGGGTAGATTGAGAAAGTATTTTATAGGTTCAATATACTGAATGCCACAATTGTCTAAAATTATTTGGTTGTCCACTTTAAACCGTCATCTAATTTGTGTCCACAGTCAAGTGAAGAAATTGATTACATGTCATAGGTTCTTTATTCAAAGTATTGTTGGATCGTTCATGTATGATATAGTTTGAACACACCCAGATTTTGCATATGCAGTCAATGTAGTTAGCAGATACATGACAAATCCTGACAAGAAACATTGGAAAGCAGTGCAGTGAATATTCAGATATTTGCGTAGCTCTACTAATGCTTGTTTGTATTTTTGGAGAAGTACAGATGGAGTCATTAGGTATATTAATTCAAATTTTGTAGGAGATCTCGATAAAATGAGATCTCTTACAGGGTAAGTGTTTACCATTGATGGTTACGCTATTAGTTGGAAGGCTACTTTATAAATACAATAGTATTGTCTAGTACAAAGATAGAGTACATGACTGTTACAGAGCGTTGTAAGGAAGCTACATTGTTGAGGGGATTGTTTGGTGAAATCAGTAAAGACTTGTAGATGTCTACAGTCTTTTGTAACAATCAAAGTGCTATTTTTTTCACAAATGATCAGATGTTTCACGAGAGGACAAAGCACGCGTGAAGTATTATTTTGTTCATAAAGTGATTGTTCGTGTAATATTGTAGTGAGCAACGTTGATACCAAAGAGAATCTTGCCGATATGATAACAAAGTCACTCCCTGTAACCAAGTTTGAGCATTGCTTGGACTTGGTCTCTGTTGCTAAATTTGCCCTTAAAGGTTGTTGTGGGAGAGGTGGAAAGTTTTGTTGAAGAGTAAAGTGTAATTCTTTGCATTGGAATTCGTGTCAATGTGAAAATTTGGTGAAACGTGACTCGAATTCCGTTGGATATTGGTGATTTGGTTGAAAATGCCTTAAAGAAGTCAAAATATGGACAAAGGAGAAAAAGTAGACGCATTTTCGCTCGTTGATCGCTAAGGTCCCGCTCCAGTGCTCAGAACAAGGAGCTCGCTACTTGCTACTCGTAAGCATGGAGCTCGAGCGCCAGAGGTACAGTTTGCTGCCCACGAGGGCTCCGATATTATCCAGTCCAGGCTTGACGAATTTTAAGATGCCCATTTCACCTAAAGCATTACAATTAGTGTTGTATATATATTCCACGAGTTGTTGACTCTTCGTATTATTAAAACAACAGTAGGTGTTGATTGAAAATATCAAATCTTGTAACAACAATCTATTATTGAATTAGTGAATTATCCTCATCTGCCCGTAATTTTTTCTCATCATAGGTTTTCATGTAAAATCTTGTGTTTGGATTTATTTTCATATTGTCACATAATTTCTTAATGGGTGTTTGGTGAGATTAAAATTAGATTTTTAATAGATTGTGATAAAAGTTTTTAAAATGTGTGGTTAAAAAGTTGTGGGACACATGAAAGAAGTGGTTAATATTGATTATTTGACTTTGACTTTGACTTTGACTTAAATTAAAATCTAATTTTAATCTAAAACAAACAGGGCCTTAGTATAGCACTGTTGTTTAATACATGCATTGTCATAGGGTTTATACCATCATATTATTTGTTTTCTTGTATTTTACAATCTTTTAAATTCACATTCTGACTTTCCTAGGCTCATATAATTTCGACACATCCCAGAATTTCAGGTTTGGATGCATTGTCTTGGAATCAAACATATTCTCTGCTGCTAGCCATTTTCAGACAAAGCTAAACAATTGTGCCCATAAACGCCAAATGATAACACGTTCATTATTCCAGTCTCTAGTGTCTCATTATTGTGAGAATCGTGTTTCCCATAACACTGTTGGGCTAGTGCTATTTGTGTCATTTGTATTGTTTGCATTATTTTGGCCCAGCTGCTTAGGTGTTACTTGCCTATTGGTAGCTGTGGCTCACATGGATTGTGCTAGTTTGGGTTTAATGTGACCGTTGGATGTGTTGGATGGTTGAGATTAATTCTTGGGAGATATTTCCTCTCACCTCTTAATTTTTCACATGTGAACTACCATTTCCCCCTTTTGACTCTCTCTCTCTCTCTCTCTCTCTCTCTCTCTCTTTCGTTGTTGCTCTCTTCATCTGGCTTCTTCTTCTCTAGGTGAACTATGTGCTTGAATCTTGGGAGAAAGAGTGCGATACCGTGTGCATTCTAGGCCTGAAATAGTAGTTGGAGCTAAGGCATCTTTCTCTAGGTTTATTGGCCAAAATCTGTGGCCTGATTGGGATATCCTTATTTGATCGATGACCAAACTGATTCTTCACTAAACGTTCTCTGGGTCTCTCTCTTTCTGGACGGTGAATTGGCAAGCGTGGAAGGGGCTGTTCCTGAGCCTAATTCTCTGCCAAACAGGGAAGTTGACTTCTTCTATTTATTGCTTCAGTTTCTAGGTTTTTCTTTCATGCCTTGATATGAAATCTATTGATTATGTTGAGTTAGGTTTCCTTTTGATAACTGTTGCTATTGATGTGGATAATGTTGTTTGAACTCTGTACTTTTTACTAACAAACTGGTATCAGAGCCTAGTTTCGGTCTAGGGCTTGGTCATTTCCTTCCTAAAATCTGTCCGGGTTATTATCTGTCAAGTGATATGCATTTCATTTTTCATTTTATCGACAATGATTCCTCTGTATTTGCTGTTGTGTATGTTGGCGGCTGGATTGATTGATTTGGTGACTCTGGCTAATTTGTTCGACCTCAATGGTTGGTGGTATATTTACTATTTTTCAACAGTATTTGGTAAAATCGTTCCAAACTCATCTTCTAGATAGAATTGGTATTCCGCCTTGTTTAATGCATGTTTGTTTGGTTACCTGTCTGAGAATTCTACTAACTGGATTCCAATGAATGATTTGTAACCTGAAAAGCATACTTACTTGCATTGCATACCTGCTCATTGCCCGAGTTTTAAATCACACATGTACATACATCACATTGAGGTTTCATGATTGGAATGTTTCATTGTTGTGCTTCATTTCTGAACATTGGTTTTAACTCTGCATTCATACTTTGTATTGATCATCTGGAAAATATTTTTTCAAAAGCTTTTCTGTTACGTCCATGAGTACGAGCCACTCTTTTACAGAATTCAGAATGGGTTCGAGGGTCGAATTATCGCAATTCGATGGAAAGTGGGATACTCAATTTGGAAACAGAAAATGAGGGCCATTTTCGTCCAACGGAGAGTTGCTAAAGCTCTCGATGATCCTTCTATTTTTTCTGACTAGTTAAAAGCTAAACCAGTTGAAATTGAAGAAATGAATAAAATTGCTTACAGTTCTATAATGTTGCACTTATCTGATAATGTTGTAAGACAAGTTGATAATACTNTTGCTAAAGCTCTCGATGATCCTTCTATTTTTTCTGACTAGTTAAAAGCTAAACCAGTTGAAATTGAAGAAATGAATAAAATTGCTTACAGTTCTATAATGTTGCACTTATCTGATAATGTTGTAAGACAAGTTGATAATACTAAGGGTGCTAGAACTTTGTGGACTACCTTATATGCCTTATTCTTGGCTAAAACTTCACCTAACAAAATATATATGTTAGAGAAGTTGTTTAGTTTTAAGATGGACTCGGGGAAGGATGTAGAAGGGAATTTGAGCGATTATACGTTAAGAGTTTGGCTCATAATGAT